>JADRCD010238179.1:0-49119 GCA_019843815.1 Montemys delectorum
AAACCCCTCCTTATCCAGTAGATGCAGACTTTGCCCAGTCTTGTCAGAGCTCAATCTCCCTTCCAGTCCACACCCCATCTGCACTCTCAGATCAGTATGCTGCCTTGGTATGACGCCCCACCACCCCACCTCTGCCTGCCTCCTAAGAAGGCTGCTCTAAACCAGGACACACTTCACTAGCATCTAAAGAGGTCTGCCCCAACCTGGGTCATCCAGGCTAGCCAACACCATAGACAACCAGATGGTGAAAAACAAGAGCAAGAACATACAACAGAAGCCAAGGCAATGTGGCACCATGAGCCCAGCTCTCCCACTACTGCACACCTGGATATCCTAACACACCTGAAGAGCAAGATTGTGACCGTAAATCCCATCTCATGAAAATGGTAGAGGCATTTAAAGAAGACATAAATAATTCTCTCAAAGAAATGCAGGAAAACATAGGTAAACAGACAGAAACCCTAAAGAGGAAACAAATAAATCCTGTAAAGAACTACAGAAAAATACAATCAAACAGGTGAAGAAAATGAACAAAGCAGTTGAAGATCTAAAAATGAAAATAGAAGCAATAAAGAAAACACAAAGGAAGGCAACCCTGGAGATAGAAAATCTAGGAACTACAGACCGAAGAATCACCAAAACACAAGAGATGGAAAAAGAATCTCAGGTGTCGAAAATACCATAGAAGAAATTGATAGGTCAGTCAAAGGAAATGCCAAATGTAAAAGGTTTCTAATGCAAAACATTCAGAAAATTTAGGACACAGTGAAAAGACCAAATTTAAGAATAATAGGAATAGAAGAGGGTGAAGACTCCCAGTTCAAAGGGCCAGAAATCATCTTCAACAAAATCATAGGAAAAAACAAAAAACTTCCCTAACCTAAAGAAAGAGACTACTATAAACATGCAAGAAGCCTACAGAACCCAAATAGAGTAGATCAGAAAAGAAATTCCTCCCGCCACATAACAACTAAGACAATAAACATACATAATAAAGACAGAATATTAAAAGCTGCAAAGGAAAAAGGTCAAGTAACATATAGAGGCAAACCTATCAGAATTACACCAGACTTCTTAACCGAGGCTCTGATACTCTAAAGGCCAGAAAGAAGATCCTGTAGGGAATGGTACTGATGCTAAGGTCTTAATCCGCAATTGGTTTATCAATTAATAAATATGCCAGGGGCTAATTGCTGGGCAGAAGGAAAGAGGGAGGACTTTTGGTCCCTGCAAGCAGGCTAAGAGATGCAGGAGAGGAAGGGAGATTTCACCATGCTTCAGAGGAAGAAAAGGTGATCAGGCATGGGAGACCTAAAGTGGAGTGACCATAGGCCTCCATGTGGGAGATTAGAAATGCAACTAAACTAAGGGCAGATTAAAGGTGCTGAGCTAGAGTATTGGGAAGGGCATGCTAGCCAAGAGAGATTAGAAGCATTCAGCAATTGAGCCAATAAGGTAGGTTGAAAATAAGTGTGTGTGTGTGTGTGTGTGTGTGTGTGTGTGTGTGTGTGTTATCCACGGATCCTAGGGAACCTGAGCGGAGCTCCACCCAGAGCTTAAAAGTGGGATAGCAAAAACTACATGCTACAAGATCCTGGACAGATGTCTTGCAGAACCTAAGGGCCCACAGATGCCAGCCCAGACTAATATAACCAGCAAAACTCTTAATCACTATAGATACAGAGATCAAGATATTATATGACAAACCAAATTTAAACAGTACATTTCTACTAATCTATTCCTAGAGAGGATACTAGAAGAAAACTCCAACACAAGGAGGATAACTACACCCAAGAAACACAAGAATTTAGTGATCTCACAACAAAACCAAAAGAAGAAAGTCACACAAATATAATACCACCTCCAACAACAAAATAATAGAAACAACAATCATTGGTCTTTAATATCTCTCAACATCAATGGACTCAATTCCCCAATAAGAAGCCACAGGCCAACATACTGCATACCTAAACAGGATCACTCATTCTGCTGTTTACAAAAAACATACCTCAACTACAAAGATAGACATTATTACCTCAGACTAAAGAACTGGAAAAAGGTGTTCCAAGCAAATGGATCCAAGAAAGAAGCTGGAGTAGACATTCTAACATCTAATAAAATATTTTCAACCAAAAGTAATAAAAAGAAATAGGGAAGGATACTTTATACTCATCAAAGAAAAAAAAAATCTATCAAGTTGAAGTCTCCATTCTGGACATATATGTCCCAAATGCAAGGGCTCTCACATTCATAAGAGAAACTTTACTAAAACTCAAAACACACATTGAGCCCCAAACAATAATAGTGTGAGACTTCAATGACCCACTCTCAGCCAGGGACAGTCATCAAAACAGAAACTAAACGCAGGCAGACACAATGAAACTGACAGATGTTATGAATCAAATAGATTTAACAGAGATCTACAGAACCTCTCACCCAAAACCAAAAAGAATATACCTTCTTCTCAGCACCTCATGAAACCTCCAAAATTGACCATATAATCAGGCACAAAACAAGACTCAATAGACACAGGAAGACTGAAATAACCCTTTTCATCCTACCAGATCACAATTAAGATTGGACTTCAACAACAGAAACAATAGAAAGTCCACATACTCATGGAAATCAATTGATTAGAAACAAAAAGAACGATACAAACAATCAACAAAACCAAGAGCTTTGAGAAAATCTACAAGATAGACAAACCTTAGCCAAACTAACTAAAAGGCAAAGAAACAGTATCTAAAGAACAGAAAACTGAAGAAATTAAAAAAAATCATTAGGTCTTACTTAAAACACCTAAACTCGAAAAAAACTGGGAAATCTAAACAAAATGGATGATTTTCTCAGAAAATTTTCTCAGAGAATTAGAAATAATTCTACCTGAAGACCCAGTTAAACTGTTCCTGGGCATAAACCCAAAAGAAGCTCCACCATACCACAAGGACACATTCTCTACCATGTTCATAGCAGCCTTATTCATAATAACCAGAAACTAGAAACAACCCAGATGAGCCTTACCCACAGAATGCATACAGAAGATGTGGTACATTTGCATAATGGAATACTATTCAGCTATTAAAAAGAAGAACCTCGTGAATTTTGAAGACAAATGGATGGAACTAGAAATTAGCATCCTGAGTGAGGTAACCCAGACCCAAAGGACATGTAAGGTTTGTACTCAATGATAAGTGGATATTAGCCAAAAATTACAGAATAATCATGATACACCCTTCAGATCCAAAGAAGTTGAATAGGAAAGAAGGCCCAAGCAAGGATGTTTGATTCAAACTTAGAAGGGGTAACAAAATAGTCATGAGAGGCAGAAGGAATGAGAAAGGAAGGGAGGGAGGGAGGGAGGGAGGAAGGGAGGGAGGGAGGGAGGGAGGGAGGGAGGGCACTAAGGACCTGGACAGAAAAGAAGTGGTGAGGGGAAAAGTGGGGCAGGGTCAGGTATGGAGAGAGACAGGAGAAAGGCTCAGAGTACCAGGAGAATACATGGAAATATGGAGTTGCTGGGGGTGGGAAGTGGGTGGAATCTCTAGTAAGTCTCAGAGACTTGGGATGAGGGAGGCTCCCAGATGTCAATGCAGTGACCTTAGTCAAAATGGGCAACAGTAAGGATATGGAACCTGAAGAGACCACCTCCACCAGTGGGAGAATGGGCACACCAACCCACCTACAAAACTTTTGATCCAA
The DNA here is from genome assembly GCA_019843815.1 of Montemys delectorum. Lineage (NCBI taxonomy): Eukaryota > Metazoa > Chordata > Mammalia > Rodentia > Muridae > Montemys > Montemys delectorum. The sequence continues at coordinate 3,700 of JADRCD010238179.1, forward strand.
AATTGTACCTGTCTAAAAGAAATGAAGGGACAAAGATGAAAAAGAGACGGAAGAAATAGCCAAACTGACTGTGCAAACTTAAGAACCATCCCATAAGGTAGTCATCAATCCCTGACACTACTAATGATGCTGTACTTGCAGACAGGAGCCTCACATAGCTGCCCTCTGAGAGGCTCTACCCAGCAGCTGACTGAGACAGATGCAGATACTCACAGCCAACCACTGGACGAAGGCTGGGGACCCTTATGGAAGAGATAGGGGAAGGACTGAAACCCTGAAGGAGATGACAACCCCACAAGAAGACTAACAGTGTCAGCTACTCTGGACCCCTAGGAGCTCCCAGAAACAGCCACCAATCAAAGAGCATATATGGTCTGATCTGAGGCCTCTGGCACATATGTAGTAGAGGGGTGTCTTGTCTGGTTTCAGTGGAAGAGGATGTACCTAATCCTGTAGAGACTTGATACACCAGGTTGGGGGAATACTTGAGTGGGTAGGGGTGGCTGCCCTCTCAGAGGTGAAGAGGAAGGAGGAGGAACTCTGGGTGGTAGACCAGGAGGCCAGGCAACATTTGGGGTATAAATAAATAAATAAATGTATCATATAAGCCAGTAAGAAGAATATAATCTTAATAACTAAAATTAATAATACTATACTTCGACAATGTAAAATTTCTAAGGAAGCATCCCCATGTGTAGGAGTAGAAGAAAAAAAAAGAAATGTGTGATTACAGATAAATAAATTTAACTAATCATCTGACTTTATACACAACAAATAACTTTAGATACAACATTCTGTGTACCTAAACTTTCTAAAGTTTAGTTTTGTCATGCTAAGAAAAATAATGGAAGCAAATAGGGGACAGGAAGATGACTCAGTGGGTCAAGTGCACATTGTGAAGACTCAGGTCCTCACATAAAAAGCTGGGCAGCACCCACAACTTCAGCACTGAGTGTAAGATTCCAAGGACCTGCTTGCTGGCTGGTCTAGCCAAAATGATGAGCTCCAAAATCAGCCAGAGACTCTCTCTCAAAAAAATAAGGTAGGAAAATGACTGAGTAAGCCATCGTAACATGAACTTCTTGTTTGCACATGTGCTTACATAAGGGAACACCCAGACACACACAAGCACACAGTGTTAGCCAATAAAGCTTCCTTGTTTGCTTTGTTCTTGCTGGATATTTTTGTAGTAGAGTCCTGAACTTCTAAGCTCCAGCAATCTACGTGCCTCAGCCTCCTGTGCATCAGTGTCTTGAGATGTAGAACTACAGATAAATATCATCACATTTAGTAAAAAGGAAATTCTAAAACATCTAAATAACATTTTAATTCTCTTCAACTAACATAACAATTGTATTTAATATAATCTATAAAAACAGTTCTTTGATTCTTAGAATCTCTTTTATCTATTCACTATTATTTCTATTTTCTCAATGTGCCCATAAGACCACATACCCACTCTAACCATGAGTCATATAAAATGAGTCATTTTGTTAGGTATGATGTTAGAGTACTGACTGTGCATACAGAACAGATTAACTCCAACAGAAAAACTTGTGATTTAAAAAAAACAATCAAAGCCCAACTGGCAACAGGGATAATGAAAGGTGAATCCTGAAAGACAAAGTCAAGGATGACATCCAAATATTCTAAGTAAGTGTTCTACCACTGAGCTACATGCCCAGCTCTGTGATATTCAAAATTTTTTATTTTCAAAGCTCTGGCTGAATCCTAAACCATCTTAAGAACAGCAGACTCTACACAGATAAGAATAAAAGCATGGAACCAAAATATCAGCTATCCCCACAAGCACAAGACCTCTGCAGCCTCAGACCAAGTTAATATCCTGCTGAAACAAGGCTAAGATCATATTACTGAGAAGAATATAGTAGTATTACCAGAATGATACTCATCATGCCCAGCATACAGCCTTTATATATATATACTACATATGCAAACAAACCTGTAAAACTTGCTGCCTTCTTGGGGTGGGAGAGATGAAAAAACTATAGTGAATGGAGATGAAGTCTATGGTACATGAGATGTTTGAGATAATAGGCAAGGGTTCTAAATAGTACTTACAACTATGTTCTCAATGAATATAAAACAAAGCAATCTCGGTAAAAACCAACAGAAAACTGCAAAATGAAAAAAAAGGAAAAACTGAAATCAAATTAAAAAATATGTTGAATGAAATTTAAAACAGATTGGTAGATACGGCCAGAATCTGCATCTCGTCATAATCAAATCACTATTCTAAAATCTAGCCACTGAACATCTAGAAAAGGGTGTCTGCTCTTATGATGTTTAGTGAATATATTGCCAGAAGTCTTTTTTTAAAATAACATTTAAGCATGAGAAAGAAATCAAGGACATTAAAAAAAAAAAGGAATAAAGTCCAACTATCCAACATGCAGAAAAATCCTAAAAACTTCACCAAAAAAATTTTAGAACTAATTAAAATTCAGTAATGTTGTAGGATACAACACCAATATACAAAGCTCAGTGCAAGCAGGCATGATGGCATAATCCAATATTTCCAACATCTGGGAACTTGATGCCCATGGATCAGTAGGTTGAGGTGAAACTTGCTACATAATGAATTTTAGACTAGTCAGAACTGTCATATCAAGACCCACTTTTAAAACAAAACGAAATGCCCCAGTAGCACTTAATTTTATTTTTGGTAGTCCCTGGAATCTAACCCACACTGTTCCAAATGTTATAAAGATGCTCTACCTCTGAGATTTATATCTAACTGACTCATTAGCATCTTAATTAATCAAAGAGATTGCTGAGAAAATCAGAAGAGCAATATGGTAACAATAGCTATAAAATAAAAAAAATCCAGAAACAAATTTAACTAAAGATGTAAAAGGATTTTACAATAAATATTACAAAATCTAAAAAAAGTAATGAAAGTCATAAAACACTAAATTTTTCCCATGTTCAAATACTGAAAGAATAGCTAAAATGTCCATATTCAACAAAGCAATTTACAAATGTAATGCCATCCCTGTCAAAATGCCAACAACATTCTTCATGAAGCTATAAAACAAAATTCTAAAACTTAACATGGAAATCAAACAATTCTAAATACTTGAACAAAGCTAGAGATATACAATATGAATTTAAGACATAAGCACACTGTATAAACAGAGTCACTAACACAGTATGAGTTCTGTAAAAACAGTTATACAAATGAATGAGGCACAATAGTGATCCCTGAAACAAGCAGCAAAACTAGTTCTTGACAAAGGCACCAAAATATACACTGAAAAATGGAGAAAGCCTTCCCAATAAAGAGTAGTGCTAGAAAAGTAGATATCTAAGCACCAGAGACCCCCATGACCCCCATCTCTTGCCCTGCACGAAACTCAACTTGAAATGGATCAAAGAACTAAATAGTAAGATTGAAATTATTAAAGAAAAACCAGGAAATCTTTAAGATATTAGTATATTTTAAATATGACATTAATGCATAGAAATTGGCAAATGAAATTGAAATTCAGAATTATATATATAACAAATATGTTAAATGATATATAGGTATCAAAAACTAGATTTGTGTATAATGTTAACTAGCATATAGTTTGCATGTAAAATATAGAACTCATGCATGGTAACCAAAAACAATTTAAAGATAGGTAGGCTACTTTAGGACCTTTATATTTTGAATAAATATCTAATAATTTATTGTAGTTTGCTTATTGATGTACATTTGGGCAAAATCATATTTTTACTACACTTGAAATACATATACATGTTAGTAATGTACTCAAAATTAGATAAATATTAAGTTAAAAATAAAGGATTCCTCAATGGTTTTCTCAAATAAGTTATCTCTTCTCATTTCCTTATATGCAAAATGAAAGTGATGTTAACTACCTTAAGCTACTATTTACTTAGGTAAATTGTGCATTATTAGCCATTAAAAGCCATGTGAGTCAGATGGCAGTAACTGAGGGCTGTTCTAATTTGTATCATGTGAGTAAGAATCACATGAAATATGTTCATCTTCTACCATAGCTAATGCAATTAAATAATATTCTAGCCAGACAGTGATGACATATGCCTTTAATTGGCACTCAGGATGCAGAATCAGGTGGATTTCTGTGAATTCCACAGAGCTGGTTCCAGGATAGCCATTGCTACACAAAGAAATCCTGTCTTGAAACCCAAACCAAACTAAACCAAAACCAAACAAAACAAAACAAAGCTGTATTTTGATTCTGAACCTTTAAGATGTTAAGTTCAACATACAGCTTACCCAAATCTAGTTGTATTTCTATTATACAGGAAAGGAAACAACAATCTGCAAAGACCATGTGTTCTCCACAGGTAATCATCAATAACAAAATAAATCACCTGTTATGTTTGCTCTCAATTGGAAAACCCTATCACCTGTCATGCCTATGAGAACACAACACAAGCCTATTGAGAACACACACAGATCTGGGAGCTAAGGTACTATATACCAGGAAAACAAGGTTCAACTGGCACTGCCCTAGAAAAAGAGATCATGATAACTGTCCTATGTTCACTGGAGCAACACTAGAGTCTGTGCATAGCAAGACATTTTATCAGTTATCCAACCCAGCCTTCCCTCTGCACCTTCCTTCTCAAACTCTAACCTCAACCTCTCCAGTCTACCAAGAAAATCCAGTTAGCTTTAAAGTTGTCTCATGGTTTTCCCTGACATAAACACTCTGCTGTAGAAAACATATGCCTTCAAGTTCTCCAAACTTGTTTTGCTCATTATTCACTGAATATACTCAAGAAATTCATGTCATTCTAGAATACTCTCCTATCAATCTTGCTGTGTGACATATTAAACTAGGGTGGCAAAAGCACACCTATACATTAAGGTTCCCATTATATTAAATCAAACAATATAATACATTAAAAAAAGACACCACAGTATACAGGATCTTCTTAATCTTGCTTATGATTTTCACATAATAAAAATATTCCAAAGAACTTCCATGGAAGAAAAGGTAACAAATGCAAAACTAGAGGCAGGTAAAATTATAAAATATGGCTTTAAGTGACTATAAATTCACACGCAGATTTTAAAAGAATTAAGCTAAAAACAAAGTAATTAAGCTACTGGATTGTTGGTTATTACAAGAATTATTTTACACAAATTTGGATAAGATTAATATCTTAGACATGATCAAGTCTGTTTGCAGGTAAGTAGTTTTCCTTGCAAATTTGAAGAGTCTCATCAAGAAAAAATAACAGCTCAGAATAAAAAGACTTCCTACTCTGACCAAACAAACAAAGAGAAAGGGAACTATATTAGCATTTAAGATGTCATTTGTCCCCAGTTCCTTAAATAAGTATCTTTCTGATAAATCACTCTAGAAGTCTCTGGAGTACAAAAGCCAATATGGAGATGTATTATAAGCAAAGAACCATTTGGTAAAAAATGTGGGACTCTAGAACACACAATATATAAGCAATAAATGGACAGCAAGATGTCCTATTATACCAGATAAATGCTTTCAATATCTACAGAATAAGAAGAATAACCATAACATCTCTACATAAAATGAATTACTGCCCTCAAAAGCCAATTTTTCAAGTTTAATTGGCTAATAAGTTCTAAACACATGTAATCAAAACAGATACCTTAATATTTTGACTTTCAAAAAATAGCTTCAGTACTTCAGAGAGTCCTTAAGTGCCATAAATAAAGATAACGCATACTATAAAATAAAAATTATAATTAAAATTAAATAATTACATATTGAATAAAACCTAGCATAGATTTCATGTAAGGATGACACTGTAAACAAGGGGATTGAACTCCACTTCCTACCAAAACCTAATTAAAGGCATAACCAGGGGAATTTTTTGAAGACCTATACTTTGTACACTGTGGGAAAAGGAAATGTTCATTGGCGGGTTGGTGGTAATGAAAAACTAAAAAACAAAATGGTAAAACTCAAGCCTCTACAAAACCACGATTGCATCAAAGCATCTGAAAACACACTGTCCCAGTAAATTCTGATTGTCTATTTACTTTAAGAAGCACCTCAGGTTCTGATGAAGCCAAGCAGTGAACTAACTAGTACCCTCAGAGCTCCCAGCGACTCAACCACCAACCAAGGGCTATACATGGTGGGACTGATTGTTTTGGCAGCATGTGTATAGTAGAGGATTGCAAATTTGATCATCAATAGGAGGAATGGACCTCGGCCTTGTGAAGGTTTTGTGCCCCAGTGTAGGGGAATGCCAGGGCCAATAAGTGGGAGAGGGTGGGGTGACAGGCATGGGGAGGGGGGAGGCAAAGGGGGTTTGTTCTTGTTTTTGTTTGTTTGTTTGTTTTTTGGAGGGGAACCTGGGAAAGGGAAAATTTACATGTAAATAAAGAAAATATCTAATAAAAAAAATAAGAGAAACACAGTCCTAAAAGGTCTGTGTGTTACAAATGTAAATTAATATAGACCATAAAAACTAAAGTAAGAATACTTACATAGCTTCTAAATTTGAAATAAAAAAAAAAATTAGGACTTTTCCAAAAAAAAAATAAAATAAAATAAAATAAAAGCACCTCAGGGGCCCAATAAGCAGCTGAAAGAGTCAGATGTAGATAATTACATCCAACCAATGGACAGAAGCCAGGGAGCCCTGTGGTTGAGTTAGGGAAAGGCTGGAAGAAGCTGAGGAAGAGGAAGACCAGCAGCCTCAACTAATCTGGACCTCTGAGATCTCTCAGACACTGACCCACCAACCAGGCAGCATACACTGATAGGAGGCCCCCAACGCATATACAGCAGAGGACTGCTTGGTCTGATCTCAGTGAGAGAAGATACACCTAGCCCTAGAGAAACTAGAGGCCTCAGGGCATGGGGAGGTCTCAGGGAGTAGGGTGGGAGTGGGGGTGGGGGGGTGTGGGCATGCTCTTGGAGATGGGGGAGAGGAAATGGGATAAGGAACTGTCAGAGGACAGACTGGACCAGGATAACAACTAGACTGTGTTAAAAAAAAAAAAGATTAAATTAATAATAATAATAATAATAATAATAATAATAGTCATTCAAAAGGTTTTTTTAAAAAAAAAAAAGAAACACTTCAGATTAGTGATGCATAGCTCTGGATCTGAAAGGGCATTTGCAGAAAGAATTAACTAAGCAGAGAAAACTGCCCTAAACTTCAGTGGTAGAATGGCATCTATGGGGCACAAAGAATCCAGGGAGAATGATAAAGATAGCTAGCAAGGGCACTTCCTTTCCTGAATTCCTGGCTGTGGTGATCCAAGCCATCTACTCTGCCATGCCTTCTCCCTGTAAAGATGGAATGAGGTTCTGAAACCCGGAGTCACTAAGAAGGGAAAGGAATCAACTTGGCATCAACCTTCTCCACTAAAACTGAACAGTAAAACGATGGCTTGGTTTTCCTGAGGCGCTCAAAAGGGGACAAATGTGTGCTTCAATACCACACATAGCAAACTGTCCTTTCAAAACAAACAAGTAAGCAGAAATCAAAATAAATTTGTACTAATTTATGCTAGTCACTAACACATCAAGGGTATACTACAATTTCTAGATAAATCAAAGTATAATTAAAGAATGCAAATTTAAAAGCTCAAAGAAAATAAAATTAATCTAAAAGAGTGGATGAAGTCTAAAAATGAAGAAAAACATCCATGAATAAACAGAAAACAAAGACTAAGATGGCAGATTTAAATTTAAGTATATTAGTTCTAAGCATAATTCAACTAAATAACAAAAAAGAGGATCAGACTGAAATAACAAAACTACAGGCAACTTTCACATTGAAAGTGAAAAATAAAATCAAAGAAAGGTTTAGTATGGAAAAATATCATTCAGACATAAGCAAAAGGAAGTATTGTGAATTGTACCAACATATGAAAGAGACTTCCAAGTACAACCACAGAGAGCTGAAGCAAGGCCATCCTTTCATGATGGCAAGTTCAATCCACAACAAAAGACTAGAAAGTCTGAATTTGCAACACGTAGTAAATACAGCCAACAAATACATAAAGCAACAGTAAGAACCTTTGAGGTAGAACGCTAACTCTATAATTGTGTGTGAGCTCTGGGTACCTGACAAAGAAGCAGTAAGGACCGACAAAAGACCACGTCAATGTTTGAATCCAGCTACTTTCCGATTCCTCAGTACTGAACAGTATTTAGTCCTATCACCATGCTCACTGATAATACTGTATAAAATAAACCAGACTGCAATCCACAACTGCAATCTCAACATACTCAAAACACAGAAAATGTTCTATCTGAAGAGAAGTAAAAAGAAAACAATAAACAAAAGGCTGACAGAGTTTCCAGAGTTCAGAAATTAAGAAATGCATGTCATGTAACTCATAGAAAGAAGAAAGCACAGTGGAAGTTTTAAATATTTAAACTAAATGAAAATGAAGATATGACATTTCAATATAGGTAGAACACGGCTAAAGTAAAGTTAGAAGAGAAGTGAGATAGTGGAATCTACATGCTAGAGAAGACTATGAAAGTAGGCTAAGCATCATCTCGCTTGAGAAATTAGAAAAAGAGCAGAACACAGAACTCAAAGTTGGTGAGAAATAAAAGAAAATCAAGCTGGGCAGTGGTGGCACACACCTTTAATCCCAGCACTTGGGAGGCAGAGGCAGGCGGATTTCTGAGTTCGAGGCCAGCCTGGTCTACAGAGTGAGTTCCAGGACAGCCAGGGCTACACAGAGAAACCCTGTCTCAAAAAAAAGAAAAGAGAATCAAAATTAAAGAAAATAGAAGATTAAGAAAGACAAAAGCTGGTTCTTTAAAAAGATTAACAAAGTAGTTAAAATGTCAGTGAAAATAATACAGAAACACAAAATTGGTGAAATTATAAGCCCTGCCATTAAAAGAAAACAACCCATTGAAAACACAAATACAAAGTACAAAAAAGAGTGACTTAGAGACAAAGGAGATACATGGCTCAGATAGTCAGGTGCTTGATGTGTAAGCCTGAGGACCTGAGATTCAATCTCCAGACCAACACTAAAAAGCCACACATGAGGCTGGAGAAATGGCTCATCAGTTACAGCATGTGCAGAGAATGCAGCACCCATGTCAGACGGCTCATAACCAACCGTAGCTCCAGCTCCAGGGGCATCTGGTGCCTCTGCAGGCACTTGCACTCATTTATTCATATATATATAACACTGGGAAGATAAAACAAAAGGATCCTAGTCAATTGAGCCAAACTAGCTCTAGTTTCAGCGAGAAACTTCGATTCAACAGTTTGGTGGAGTGCAACTGAGGATGACCCTCAAGATTGATCTCTGACCTGCAGATGTGTGCACACACACACACATGAGAACATACATAGAAAAACACACACACAAAACAAAACAACTGTTTCAGCCAGGCAGTACCATACTACAATCCCCACAAAAGGCAATCTATTAAAGAGACTTTGGAGCACCCCAATGTTTTCCTCCTTAATTTCCATGCCATAAAGCAGGGAAAGTTAAAACATGGAGGACTTGCTAATTAAGTTCAAGATCCTGGAGCCTTAAAGAAGGACAAGATAGCAAGACTTTGCAAGGCACTGTGCCAACCAGGAGAAAACCAAACAGAGAGGGAGAATGTAGAGCTCTGTCGTAGGGAATCACTTGATGTGTTCTAATCCATAAATACATGTGGAAAAATGCCATTGGATAAAAATATACTGCAAAGCAATGAGATTCCTAAATATCACTGAGGAGGAAAACTAGTGTTCCCATTCAGTATACTGAAGGGAGCTCCCACATAAGACATTAGTGCCAGAGGAGTAACACTGAAAATTAACTCATCATATAGTAAATGTCTTAACCAAGCTTGAAAGCAAGACTTGAAATTGTAAAATATAACTACATGATAACCATAAATCACAGCTACACAAAGGTTTCTTAGCTAATGTATCATTTGTGAAACATTTGCAAATATGAAGGTTAAAAGGTAAAAGTTTGTTAATAAATCTGCTATTTGAAATTCATCATAAAAATCATAATGAGGGTGGGGGATAGAGTCCTGAGCTCAATGCTAAAACGAAAAATGGAGAGTAGAAAGAAAAAGACAACTGAAAAAGAAAGAAGCCATGATAGCCAATATTTCAATTTAATCCACGTAAATTTACTAAAAAAGAAAAAAATCTGAAATAGTTCAAATATCCCCAGCAACAGCAATTATATTTGGGGTAGGGATGGGGCACAAAATACACACGTTGAAAAATTAACACCTTAAGTACTTTCAGTTTTTGTTATTTATCAGCCTTCATGTAAGTGAAAGAAACATATTTACAGCAGCAGGTTTCCCAAATATTTGAATCTCTAAGATCAACATTCCCTGTCTTCAAAACAAGGAGAAGCTACAGTGTCTAAGTGGTATAAATCAAGTGTGATCAAGTGTGTAACATATTTTATTTGTGTATTCTGGGCATCTAATTCCCTAGTTACATGCCCAATTAAAAAACTATTTCTTATTGAAATTCTACACAGTTATTAGTCCTATTTTTCAAATCAAGATTTACTATTATCAAAATTCAAAGCTAATAAAAATCAAAACCATTCTTATTTACGGTAATAGCTAGTGCTTTAACATATGCATAAGAATACACATGTTTATTATAGTTCTTGTTTAGCCATGGTCCATGGCCTGAGGTTTCCCCATAATAGCAACACAGTATTTTTTTAAGAAACATATCAGCTGTTCCCATGTTTATGTTTACTTCTAAGTACTTAAACTGTGGTTATCACCTCTTTTTTTTTTTTTTTTTTTTTGGTGTTTAGAAGATGAACCCCAACCCATACTGGGGGCCATTGTTTATTTTGTTTTGCTTTGGTTTTGGGAAAACTAAACTCTGGAATGGGCAAAGATCACGGAAAATCTGTGATAAAATTGAAATCTGAAGCCAGCTCTGTACATTAACTACAACACAAAAGACATCTGATTGCAGTATCATTTTCAATTAAAAATATACAAGATCAGATAAGCATCTATATAGACTCATTTCTGAAATCTCAAAAGATTTAACCTTCATTGTTTACAAATTCGTCTACTTAATAAGTATTGGAATTCTCAAATACCAAATTCCTAGTCACCATCTCCAATCTCCACTGTTGAGGAAAAATGGTAGACTTGAGAAGGAAAAAAAAGGAAAAGAGAAACACAGAATGTCAGTGCTTCCCCAACTAAAAACACATAACCCACCCACTCAGCCAAAGGTTAAGTCATTTAGTCAAGTTCAAAGATCTTCAAAGACTTCTTAGATCCAGATAAGCCCATATGTTACCAAAATTCTGTGAAAAAGCTATTACTTTCCAATCTGCTTCTCATGTTTAAGATACAGGACACACAGATGCTTGGCGTCACTCATCAGTCTTCCTAAAATTTCACGCTAGCTAATCAAGCTCCACCAATAACTTTCCTACCAAAAACCCCTAGAAGTATCTTTATGCTATCAGTGCCTAGCTCGCCTGTTAAATCTGAAAGTAACCATAAAAGAACATTCAGTTACTGTACAATACGTGTTAATTTGCTAATTTCTTCACAGGTAATCAATTAAAATGTAAAATATTGAATAAAATTAGTTGCACTAAATTTAACAGCTGCTCCATAAGCATAATTAGTTTCACAAGGGCCATATGTACTCTGAACAGAGAAAGAGTTGAAACAAATAGACAGATTTTAAACAAGTTTGAGAAAATCTGCATTTAATTAGCAGGTGGGCACTACAACTGCATAACGTTTTTATACATTTATATTTATGAAGTGACAGAAGATCTAAAGGCTTTTTAAAACGGCGTTTATTGTTTGAATGGGAACTGTTTTGCTGCATGCTAAAGTGATTTAACTCCTTATAGCTCTGCTTTGAAAAAAATCATAAATGGTGAAAGAAAACATGTGGAAAACTGTAAAACTAGAAAGAATTCACGACAAAAAACAGATACACATACCATAACTAAAAGGAAACTACACTTAATTAAATGTATACTACATCTGGAATATCAGCCTAATAAAATGTGAAACTATTAATTTTCATTGTTCTAAAGGAAATGAGGTCAGTGTCATTTAATAATTCCCCCAATTACATTGGACTAACTCCTTGAACTGTATGTTCTGGACACCATTTAATCTCAAAATGCTACATTCTTTACAATAGCCTTACCTTAACTTTGAATGAAGGCATTTAAATTACAAAGGGGTAAAGAAATAGTCAGTAAATGAAAACTTTTACCAGCTGGTAGCTACTAGCATTATATTCTAAACCTTAAGGTTTTCAGATGAAGTTTGTCATGGATGTCGAGGAGAATGAGAACACACTCTCTCTATAGCACCAAAATCACTTTAAAAACAACAACAAAAAACCCATTAGTGTAAAAATTAAGATGATATACCCATCACAAATAATCTCCTTATGGCTAACTATATTTATTGTTATTAACTATAAGCACATAAGAGTCTTTTTCAAAGATAAAATGTTTTCTTTCTTAACAGAATAATAACTTTGTTGGAGAAAATAAACCGCCCCCCACTACACACACACACACACACACACACACACACACACACACACACACACACACACGAAACAGAATAATGAAGCCAGTTACTGCATTATCAGTCAATACAAAAATGAAAGAAATTCCTGCACTGTCTGAGCTGGAAAAGAGTGAAAACACAGAGTGCTTATCAACTAAACTAGTACCTTGAAAGTTTTATTTTTCCACTTACCCAAATAAATAATGGAAATTACTCTAGTTCAGCATTAAAGATAGTAAGCTACTTTCTTTAAATAATAAGGTAAATGTGTGCAAAGTTAAACAATTAAGCATCAACTTTTGTTCTATTATCTTATTTTGAAATTAAAAGCTATAGATTTAATATGCTTTGTAATATGCAGAAGCTAAGCTTATAAATTAAACTTTTGCATTCATGAAATCCATGAACCAGAACAAAAGCTGAAACAATAAACACAGCTGTGCAATCAAACTGTAATATTTTTAACCTAATTTAGTAATTTCTTCATACTGAAAATAAAAAAATCATTCTCCAATAAATAAATGTTGTAGTTATAAATTTGATCATACAATACTAACAATATGCCCAGCTATGATGCTGCACACTTTTAATTCTAGCACTGGGGAGGTAGAGGCAGAGGAATCTCTGGGTTCTCTAGGTTGACCTAGAGTAACACAGAGAAAACTTGTCTTGAAAAAAACAAACAAATAAAACAACAACAAGAACTAAGACTATCAATACATCTTTTACTAAAAAAAACTCCTTTAAATTTATCTATACAAAGCCCAATTAACATCTTTAAGAAAGAAACATTCTATACAGATTGAATAGTTTAGAAGTCAGAATACTATCTGCATGATTTTTAGATATGATTTTCAATTACTTTCTCATCATTTTTTTGCTTCTATTCCAAATCTATGAATAGTCTTAAATTGTTTATGTCAATATTTTAGTTGGAGTAATAAAGTGCTTTCATAGCAATAAAATAAATTGGAGAAAGTGAGATACCCTAGGCATGAATTATCTCAAAGATCACCGTATTTCATAAATAAAAACAAAACTCAGATTACCACAGTACTTGTGTATAGTGTATGCTTGGGTACAAGAGAAAGGAATAGTTGAAATCAGAGAATACATTAATATATTCCTTAATTTGATGTGAGTACTTTAAAATTAATTTCAACTCTTTTTGAAAAGTCACAATAGGAAGCATAACAGGTCTTTAAAGGAAACAATGCCAGTGTCTTTTGGCTCTTGGTTCATAATGAAAAAAGTTCATACAAAAGTAATCATGAATGTCTTAGTTAAAAATATCCTAGATAATTGATTGAAAAGCTCTTTTTATTTATGCCTTATCTTTATCCTACATGATATCAGAGTGACCTAATAAAGACAATCTTAAATTCAAACTCAAGATACAATATAAATAAATGACTTTATACTACTGGAAGCATCAACAACAACCCCGAAAACAAAATGGGACATCATTAAAACAACAGCATGTATGGATTCTTAGCTACAGTAAAGGCAATACTACTCCTGCATTAAAACTTACTGTTTTTGTTGTTTTTTACTTTATGTAACTTCTTTTACCAGCACTACCCTGAGTTCCTCTGAGAAAAGTGGTTTAAATATGTAATTATATGTAATTATAATCATGTTTATTTTCAACTAGTATTTTTATTTTAAAATAAAACTTTAGAAATTGTAACTTCCTAAATAATCAAATTTACAACAAATTCCCTATAAGTTCAGTAGAATATCAACTTACACTAACAATACAAAGATATTTCTTTCTTTTTTTAAACAGTGGTCAGGGCCAGCAAGGTCCTTTCCCACCTCAGGAGGGAAAGGTCTTTGCAGTATGAAGCACACAGTCTTGGCAAAGGGCTTACTACAGAAAAGGTTTCCATACAACTCCCAATGTACTTAGTTTCCATCACTACTTGGGTCACATTAACTCTGGAAATCCAATATTGCCCTAAGTTCTCAGATTCAGTCCTGGGTAAGCCAGAGAGCCCGAAATGCCAAGCCCTGGAAAGTGCCTAAAGGCACACACGATGCCCAAAATCTTTAAGAGGTCTAACCCGGCAGGTGAGTGAGTTACGAAGGGATGAAAACAAAGCCATACTCTCTGGGCAACTTAAGGCGAGTGTGAACCCCAGCTGGAGAGTGTCCCTAGCACCTGAGAAAAGGGACCCATAAAATTACTATAGCTGTGTTCATTAAGTGTCAGTTTTATGTTTGACATTGTGAACTTCACAAATGATTTGTGACCAACATAAAATCCAGAAGACTGAAACCCATCTGACATCTTTCTGCCTTCCAGCCTTTGAGTTAGCTCTTCCTACTTTGCTAGCACGGTCCCTGGATATCTCAGATCCCAGAGTCTCCTTCCAGCCCTTGCCTAATACCTTCTTCTTATTAAAGCTTTCATCCCTACCGTGTTAACACTTAAGTATGAATGCTCCCAACCTACCCTTCCAACATCTCCACCTTGTCTTCTCTGCTACGGCATGAAACACACTCCAGTGCTTACTGCATTGTATTTATTGTTTATCCTTGTTCACACTCCTCAACAAGATCAACACAACAGTTTCTTACTTAACCAAATACGTAGAACTGGGCCACTAACAGAAGATATTCAAATATTCATTTTAAATAAGTAAATTCATGTACTACATTCCAAATTTCTATCCTGTCTCTTAAAGTCTAAAGTTACATAATTTTTTCTTAATACATTTAAATATTGAAGTGATCTTTTTCCATAAACAATAAATATCTTAATGTATATTAGAAATTAATAGCACTCTGTTCTTACAGTAAATAAGCATGAATATAATTAATATTATAGCATTGTAAGTTATTTGGGTTCAAATTTAGATTGTTCTGTATTATTCATGCTATAACAACAGTTAAGAAAACACATAAAGCAAATTTTAACACAATGAATTCTTTCCTAATTTTTCTATAAAATATGTGTATATATTATATATATAATATATACATATACATATAAATATACACACATGCACAAAGGAGTGATCTAGTATACAAACAGCTTTGTCACATACTATAAGTTCTGGGATTATTACTCCCTTGCAAAATACAATTTCCTCCAGAACACAAAAACTATTCTAATGTATCTACAACTGTAAGTCTAATATATATTATAAAGTTCCAAGGACACTACCTAACATGTCACATATACCAAATTCATTTTCTGCCTTTGTCTCCTGAGCCCTGACTATTCTAGTATTCCTTAATAGAGCAAAAGAAAGCATTTTTTAAAACTTTCAATGCCAGAAATTATTTCAAAATTAACTGGTTGAATAGCAGCCAGTCCTAGCCACTCATTAGTTATTGGAAGAGTTTGAGGATTATATAAATATGGGTCAGAGATGTGGTACACTCCCTTACTCCCAGCACTCAGGGGTCAGACACATGTGAATCTCAGTGAGCTGGAGATCAATCTCTTCTACATAGTGAGTTCCAGGTCAGCCAGCGCCATATTGTGACACCTTGTCTCAAAAACAAAAAAACAAAAACAAAATCAAAAACAAAAAAAAAACCAATGCATGTGTGTGTGCGCACAGAGAAATGGAGGGGGAAGTAGAGCCAAGAGAGAGAGAGAGAGAGAGAGAGAGAGAGAGAGAGACTAAACATTATATTTTCTATAAATATTGGCACAAAGAGAACCATAGGCTTGAAGATATAAGAAAACAAAAAAAATTTCAAAATCCAATTTTTTGCAAACAGCTATTATAAATAATATGTAACCTAATATGTAAAAGAAAAATTAAGAAAATTAGACTTTATCAAAAGTTAAAACTTCTGCTCTGGAAAGGATTCTGCAAAAAGAATGAAAAGACAAGCTATGGCTGGAAGTATTTGGCAACCCCCCATTGTGAGATGGACAGCTTGCCTGTGTCCTCAAGCTACTCAAAGCTAAAGCAGCAGAGCTGTTTAAGCCTAGGAGTGTGAAGCCAGCCTGGGCAACATAATGAGACCTGAAATATTAACAATTAAAATTAAAAAGAATTATTAAAACTCAGAAAATAAATGCAATTCAATTAGAAAAATGAACAAAACAAGACAATTCGCCAAGAGAACACATGGATATCAAATATGGACTAGATAATATGTTCTACATCACTAAAGAATTCAAAATGCAGATTAGGATTATTATGTCATATCACTATACATACAACTAACTATAGAGGAGCTAAAATGGATTATATCTAGGTGAGTCCTTAGGCAAAGGGGTCCCACAGATCCTACCCCTACCCCTCACATCACAGACTATTGCTACTGGCAACAGGCCAAGGCTATTGGTTAGTCTCCACGACCTGATGGGAAGGATGTATTACTGATGACATAACTAACTTACGTCATCAAACATGGAGACAGCGAGCTACTATCCAACTACAAGCTTCACCCCAATGACTAGCACTTATAGGCACATGGTGCTAGAAGGTTCTTAGCACGTGAAGTAATCATCAATATTACCTAGCTATAAACCCTGAAACTAACAACTAAAACCTGCCTGCAAGATCACTGGTACAATAATGGCACAAATGTTATGGGAGTCACCAATAACTTCTTGAAATTGGATTTATGAGATACTCGATGAGATGAAACCCTATCTAACGCTGCTAAAGTGGCCAAGACACTGAGACTAGCTAATAAAGCAAGAAATATATTACAAAACAAAATAAAAACAAAAACCAAACTTCAGTAACCAAGAAAAGAGGAAGTCTAAAGATCAGTGAGAAGATAAAATATTTAAGCAAAATTGAAAATTTGACCTAAAAACTAAAAGCATGTTAAGATGTAGGCACAATATTATAAAAGACTGTCCAGATCATGGAGAATTCTTTACGTATTTTAGAGGATTGAAAGTACCTTGAACATGTTCTCTGACCAAAGAACGAGAAGTAAATTATGCTAGAAAACAATAACAACAAAGATAACTAAAAAAGAAAAATCATTTTGTGTTTGGAAATTTCTAAATGATTTGTACTTAATTCTCAAAAGAAAACATCACAATGGAAAGTAATCTTAAGCAAATGATAATCAAAACACCACATGAAACTCACAGGACAGGCAGACTAAATTGTGCTGACAGAAAACTCTGTCCATATACTAACATCCATTTCAAGAATTCATTTAAACATGTATGACAAATAGTTTAGCAGCATTCATAAGACCCTGGATTTGATACCTAACATCACCAAAAACGAAAGAGAAAAAAAAAAAAACAAAGAACAATTAAAGCAAAAATTAGTGATAAGAAAGTAAGAGAAAGATCAATGAAACCAATATTACAACTTTGGGAAGATTTGTAAGATTAGTCAGTCTTAGGCTAGAAAGATGGCACAGTTGGTAAAAAGGTGCTTGCTATCAATACACAGGATTATATGGTAGCAATCCACAACTGATTCCTGTAAATTGACTTCCATTAGGTTGCTGTGGTACTTGACAGCCTATAGACTCACACACACACACACACACACACACACACACACACACACATGTAAAAAAAGTAAGTAAACAATGTAATAAGTTTTTTAAAAAATAGAAAATTTGCCTTCAGCTGCAGCATCCATCTTCCAGTAACACACCAAAATGAGAAGAAACACATAGGGAATGGGGAGGGAGACCTTATATGTTTCCTAGGCCTTTTAGGAAACACCAAGTTGTTTCTTTGGCCATGTACATGAGAATCTACGAGAAGACTGATATTGTAGACATCAAGGGAATGGGACACTGCTCCAATGCTTCATGTGCATTATTATGGCAAAACAGGAAGAGTTATTCACGTCACCAGCCACTTCATCCTGTATACTATGAGCATTACTGTACACCAGAAGTTATGGGTGAGACTCTCCCAAGACAATAAATATGCATGTGGCTTGTGCTCTGAGAACCACACAGCTTACTGAAATGGGTGAGGAAAAAACAATCAGGGCGGGGGAAAAGGACACTAAAGGGGAAGGCCCTAGAGTTCAACTAAAGAGCCAGGCTGCTCCAGCCACAGAAGACAGAATCACACTGTGAGGACCAATGGAAGGAATTCAAGCTGCTGAAGCCCATTCCCTGGGAATCCATGACTTACTTGTACAAAAAGAAAGAAAGTTCACAGAATGACTTCAACATATTCAAGTAAATACTAACAACAGAAAAAAGATTATCAAAACAGAATCTATAGACATAAAAATGAAAGAGAAAAATTCTGCAAATCTGAAAACTTAAACATACAACTTGCAACTAACACATAGTAAAAACAGAAATTTTAATGTCAATTATTTCCATATAGATTTATAGCTTCAATGAAATCCCAGTGATAATCTAGCTTCCTGTGCCTGCCTCCAAAGTAAGCCATGCCTTCCTTCCATGAGAACTCCACTTCTCTGGAACTGCAGACTACAATACAGCCTTTGTAGTTTAGCACAGAAATGGAGGAGTAAATAAAACACCATGGTACAGTTACTCAGGAGGCTGAGGAAGAAAGATCAAGACCAGCCTGGGTTAACTTGGCAAGATCCTGTCTCAAACATAAAAGGTTTGGGGGTTGTATGTTTGGTTGGTTGGTTGGGTGGTTGGTTGGGTGGTTGGTTGTTTGGTTGTTTGGTTGTTTGGTTGGTTAGGTTGGTTGGGTGGGTGGTTGGTTGGTGGGTTGTTTGGTTGGTTGGTTGGGTAGGTGGTTGGGTGGTTGGGTGGTGGGTTGTTTGGTTGGTTGGTTGGGTGGGTGAGTGGTTGGGTGGTGGGTTGTTTGGTTGGTTGGTTGGGTGGGTGGTTGGTTGGGTGGTTGGGTGGTTGGGTGGTTGGTTGGTTGGGTGGTGGGTTGTTTGGTTGGTTGGTTGGGTGGGTGGTTGGTTGGGTGGTTGGGTGGTTGGGTGGTTGGGTGGTTGGGTGGTTGGGTGGTGGGTTGTTTGGTTGTTTGGTTGTTTGGTTGGTTGGGTGGTTGGTTGGGTGGTTGGGTAGTTGGTTGGTTGGGTGGCTGGGTTGTTGGTTGGTTGTTTGGTTGGATGGTTGGTTGGGTGGTTGGGTGGTTGGTTGGTGGGTTGTTTGGTTGGTTTGGATTGGGTTTTGGTATTTTGAGTCAGGATCTTATATTACCCAGATTAATCTCAAATTTCCTATGTATTCTGAACATTTTGAAGACTTCCTAGCCTGAGTTCAGTCATCAAAACTAACCCTCAAAAAGAAGAAATGAACTACATGCCTCACTCATAAAATAATTAATAATAATAATTCCAGATTTATGAATTAAAGAGAAAAAGAGTTTCTAAACAGTTTTTCCACACAATCTTGAGTTCAGAAATAACTTCTTAAAAATAAACACAGACAGACAGACAGACAGACACACACACACACACACACATACACACACACACACACATACACACACACACACACACACACAATCTAAAACACTAAGTAAAACCAACTTTGAAATTAAGGACAATTAAAAGATAATATGATATATCTGAAATAATATTTTTTAAAAGCCTTATAATTAGAATACATTTTTAAAACTTAAAACTCATATGAGAATCACTAGGCCTTTAATCTCAGCACTCAGGAGGCAGTCAGCCAGATCTCTGTGAGGTCAAGGCCAGTATGGTCTACAGAGTGAGTTCTAGGACAGCCAGGGGTACAGAGAGACTTTGTCTCAAAAAACTAAAAATACAAGACAAAGCAAAACCAAACAAAAAAACTCTTATGAATCATTAAGAAATAAGACAAGTGAGTATAAAATTAGAACAGTGACCACACACACACACACACACACACACACACACAACTGCCTTCTAGAGATTTATTGAAACGAGCATTTCATTTTTTAAAAAAATCTAAATGATCAACTAAAACATGAAAATATTTAACTTCGTTAGTTAGTTACTAGGAAAATGATACACTTAATAAGACTGAAAGCCTATTCTCATAGATCCAGCAGTATGGCTGAAGATGAAACAGCTAATAACATCAGATGCTTGTAGGTATGTAGGAAGGTGCAGGTAAGTCTCAGGCAACACTGGTGGGAATTAAGAAGATGCAAAACTTCACACACATGGAGAAAAAGCTTTCAGTACTGTTTTTAGTAACACTAAGACGCAAACAATCCAGTGACCCACCATTAGTCATACAGTTTAACTATATGACATATTTATACTGTAGAATACAGAACAATACTGAACTAGGGCTACGTGACATAAATATAGGCAAATGAAAGCAGACAAAAAAGATTCCACACTAAAGCCAGAAGTGATGGCGCATGGATGTCATTTGAACATTTAGAAGGATGAAGCAAAAGAACGATGAGTTCAAAGTTACCCTGAGATTACACAGAAAGATCCTCTATCAAGTCAGAACAATGTTACACTTAATGAGTTTACTTTCATGTATATAAAGTTTAAACAGTAACCCTATATTAAGGCTACTGAGGGAAATATGAGAAGAGTGAGGGAGTGAAGATGTTTGAACAAGTGCTTACTGTGCTAACCATTTACAGCTTCATACATTTATCCGTTGCCTGACATTTCACTAAAATGTTTCAAATAAATAAATAGAAGTCATTTGCCTAACTTACTGGTTTGGACATGTCTCTGGAATACCTTCCAGGATACTACAACTAGTTCAATTTTAAATTTAATGTCTTTTGACTATTCACTTCATCGTAAATCTGAAAGTTCACGTCATTTGAAAGTAAGTACGTCATCCCTTAAGTAGCTATCAAATGCCAAGCACGGAGTCAAGATTTCTAGTTGCTGCAATACCAATGCTAAAACTTTTTTTTTCATTTTTAATAGCTTTGTTCAGATATAGTTTAAATATCATAAAATTCACCTATTTCATGTATACAATTGTATTGCTGTTTATAAAGATACCAATACTATATCTACTAACACCTGTCAGTGTTTAGAACACTTGTGTCATCCCAGGTGATGCCTCATAGTCATATACTGTAAGTCACTAATCCTAGCTTGTGTCTGTGTGTGCCTGCCTGCCGTTTCTGGATAGTTTACACAAGTGGAAGAGTCAAGTGCCTGCCTGGTCTCTTTTACCTGGCTTCTTTCACGTACCACAGTTCTTTCAGCTTGTCCACATCACAGTGCTCATTAGTTCTTTGTTTTCATCGCTGAATAATGTTCCACCATATACCCACACCTTTTTTATGCATCTATCAACTCAGGAGCATTCTCAAAGCTTCTGTCTGTGCACAAGGTTTTATATGAACATGTCCTTTCATCTCTTTGGGGACGGCCATAAAAGGAGAACTGCTGGTGCATGTAGTAAGTTTAACTTTTATGGAGAATACATACTGTATACTTAAACACTAGGAACAAAACAGGATAAGCTTTATAAATAATAAAAGGCCTGTAATAACAATTACAATATAAGTAAGACTTTGATTTTGTAATAAGCAAGTATGATTTTGTTTAAAAATAAATTTCAAATTCATATTTGATGTGTAGCTTGTGTACTAACTTTGTAAAAATACCAGATTCTACACAACTAGAGAAAGTAAATAGGCTTTGCAGTATTGACTTATGATCAAATGGTCTGTACCAAATGTACCAACCATGATTGTTTTCAAGTATATATAACTCATCATATAAGGGCCACAGATAGGTAACCCTTGTACTTATCCGAATCTGCAACTGTGATTCATAGACTGGACATGATAGATAGTGTGCTGGCTAACTTTAATGTCAACTTTACACAGGCTAGAGTTTTCTGAAAGAAGGGAGCCTCAACTGAGAAAATACCTCCTTAAGATCCAGCTGTAGGGCATTTTCTTAATTAGGAATTGGTGGGGAAAGACTCAGCCCATTGTGGGTGATATCATCACTGTATTGGTGGTCTTAGGCTCCATAAGAAAGCAGGCTAGGCAAGCCATGATGAGCAAGCCAGTAAGCAGTACCTCTCCATGGCCTCTGCATCAGCTCCTGCCTTCAGGTTCCTGCCCTCACTGCTTTTGATAACGAACTGTTATATGAAAGAAATTTAGAACGAAATAAAACATTTCCTCCATAAATTACTTTTGGCCATGATGTGACATCACACCAATAGTAACCTAATTAAGACAGGCAGACAAATAGGTGTAACCTATAAATACAAAATCAAGAATGTCCTTTTTATCATCCCTCATCCCCTGCTCAGTTATATACACAAAGAAACCACTGATCTGCATCCTTAGCCCATGACTTTAAAAAAAAATCCACATGTCCCTGGTCAAAAATCAAGATTTTTTTCCCTAAAGGGTGTAAGGATAAATTCTTTATTTCTAAAGTAAATGATTATCACAAATTCAAATGCAAAGTTTTCACTGAATAAATGATCAGCCAGTTGTAGAAGTGATAATTAACTCATTGCTAAAATTTAAGTTTATTTACATATAAGCTCAGAGTTAAAATAACAAGAATATTCCAATAAAAACCAATAATTATTTCTAAAATTAAAAATAAACAGAATCAATACCTAACCAGAAAGATGACAGCATTTTTGTTTTGCTTTGTTTTTCTAGACAATGTTTCTCTTTATAGCTCAAGGCTATCCTGGAGCTCAATATGTAGACCAGGCTGGCCTCAAACTCAGAGATCCACCTGTCTCTTGCTTCCTCAAGCTGGGATCAAAGGTGTGTACCACCATTGTCCTGAGATGACAGTATCTGTTTAATTTTAGGAAAGCTTACCAATATATTCCTTTCCTTTAACATCTTGCTCAACACTCCATAAAAACTGTTTATTAAAAGTTACAGCCAAATAGACCTTTCTTCATTTCTAATTTCAGAGTTTACCTAGTTAAGCACAGTAGGAAACATTAATGAAAGCTTGAATGTCAAAGCAGAATGGATAGTACTGGAGAGATAGTTCTGCAGTTAAGAGCAAATGCCAGGGTTGGATTCCCAGCATCCACACAAAAGCTCACAACTGTCTGACTCCAGTTTCTGAAGATCTTAAGCCCTCTTCCGGCATCCAGGGGGACCAGACATGATATGGTGCATAAACATACATGCAAACACCCATATACATAAAACTAACAAAATTTTAAAATAAAAAAGTTTTTGTTCTTGTTTTTTTGTTTCTGTCTTTTTGTTTGTTTTCGAGACAGGGTTTCTCTGTGTAGCCCTAGCTGTCCTGGAGCTCACTCTGTAGACCAGGCTGGCCTCGAACTCAGAGATCCTCCCGCCTCTGCCTCCCAAGTGCTGGGATTAAAGGTGTACGCCACCACTGCCGGCCAATTAAAAAGTTTTTTTTAAGCAGAATATACAAACACACAAAAATTTTTCACTAAATTCTAAAATTACAAACAGTTAAAACATTTCTTTTCTCATTTGGAGAGGTGGGGTGGTTTTGACCAGGTCTGTCTATGTAGCCCTGACTGGCTGTTCTACAATTTGTTAAGAAGACCAGCATATGGCTGTCATAGACTCAAACTCAGATCCTCTGCCTACATATCTCATTGCTTTGGTATTCAACTCCCAATGCACTTGGAAGGCACCTTTTTGCTTAAATAGACACCTGCTACTGGAGTGTCTTGGGAAATTCAAAGAATATATATGATCAGCCTACAGAATGCAGATTCCCCAGATACACAAAGTAAAAGGGCTACCATGACAACATCTCTGCCAAACAACAGATACTTATCCAATGCATACTCAGCAACAATGTAAACCAACAGAAGGAAAAATCCAGAGTTCAGATGAGCACCCCTTGCTCCTATGCCCATAGGCAGCAGTCTCCAACTTCCAAAACACTAATGAAACTGTCTTATACTTTATCTTTTTCTCCACATGATTCATTTCCCACCTCTTTTCTTCTATCTAGTTATCAGAACTTTTACTATAATGTATATTTTTAAATATTTGGTTTACTTGTTATCTAATTTCGACTTGGCATGTTTTCCGTGTAGAAGCCATTAACTTTGCTTTTTCCTTACTTTCTTTTTCTGCCCCCTGTGTTTCCTCCCCAACCTTCTAAACTTAACTGTATTCTGACTCAATCATATTTGATTGTAAAAATATTCTTTGATTTAGAGTTGTATTCTCACTACGGATATTCAAACTTGATTACTAATACTTTCACTGTTGGGAGTCTTTTTGCTCTCTTCTATATTTCCTCTAATCACTTCCTCTTCTCATTCCCTGCATGACATTCTTTTCTACTCTTTTTCTGCTTCCCTCTGTTCACAATGCTTCTCTTTGTTCCCCATTTCTATCACATTCTTTTAGCTCCATCATTTATTATTTCCACACTAACGTAAGTCATTTCAACTCTACACTATATTCTACAATAATTTTGCCATTTTTCAGTTCTATGGTAATAAGTGAAATATCAGTGAGCTGCAGCTGACATTAAGTCATTTCTATAAGTGAAAGAGCATTTATTTACCTTGTATGGTTCAATACTGCTGCTACAGCAACTTGTTTCTTCCTCACCCTGTGGATTAAGCCTTCAAGAGTGGGCTGCTATAAGATGATCTGCCCCCCAAAATCATATGAGAGATCTAAACCAAGAGATCAATCACATATCACAGCACAAGAATCATACAAAACAAGGCAATAGTATCCCTGCAAATGCCAAACAGAGGTACTGAAGCAGATAAAATGCTGGGGGAGGGGGATTTCAAAAGTCGTGTAGTAAAAATGATCAAGTACCTGAAAGACAATACATACAAACAGATGGATTCAATGCAAACCCTGATCCAATGCAAACCCTGGGCAGGAAAATCAGCAACATACACAGAAAGGGTCCACAAAAATAGAAGATAAAGCCAGCAATCTGGATGAAGAAGTAAACAACATGAAAAGAAAAACAGGCATGTTGGAAACCCAAAACTCAATGAACATAATGGGGGGGGGAGGGGGAGGGAGAGAGAGAGAATGAATCTGTAAGAGAGAATCACCAACAGAAACATCAGACTCTCATCAAGTCTTATCAGTAACCCTCAAAGGCAAAAAAGCATCAGACAACAG
The DNA here is from genome assembly GCA_019843815.1 of Montemys delectorum. NCBI lineage: Eukaryota > Metazoa > Chordata > Mammalia > Rodentia > Muridae > Montemys > Montemys delectorum. The sequence goes on from JADRCD010238179.1 coordinate 29,194, forward strand.
ATTCCAGGTTCTGAAAGAAAGCAACTTCCCGATGAAACAGCTATGTCCAGTAAAGTTACCTCTTTAAATGACAGAAAAAAAGTAAGGAGGGAATGTTAGTACACCCAATCTGTGTAGGAAATCATAGCTTTTTGACTCCAAGACAGCAATGGTTATAGTATACCAAGGGGACAGAAGTCCACAACAGAAACTATAGTTTTCAGTTCTAAAATATCCACTTAGGTTTTTTGTTTGGTTGATATAATAGTTCCTATTTTTCTATTAGGCAGGTATATTTTGTGTCAGTGAGATGGTTCAGTAAGTAGAATTGATTGCTGCTAACCCTGAGTTCAACCTCTGGAATCAACATGGTAAATGTAGAAAAACAGGGGCTGGAGAGATGACTTAGCAGTTAAAAGCCTTGGCTGCACTTCCAGGGGATCTGGGTACAATTCCAAGCATCAACATGGCAGCTCACAACAGTCTGTAATTCCAGTTCCAGGAGACCCAGCACCCTCATACAGACATATATGCAGGCAAAACACCAATGCTCATAAAATAAATAAATAAATAAATAAATAAATAAATTTTAAAAAGAAAAGAAAACCAACTCAGTAGAAGGAAAGAACCAATTCATACAAGTTGTCCTTTGACCTCCTCACGGGCACACATTTACACAAACACACACAATAAATCCACATAACTTTTATTATAACTTCCTATTTGTTTCAGAAGTGTTTAGTGTTACTTCAGAGTCAAAGTTATAATTGCATTTAAGTGTTCATCTGAAAATTCTACCATCTAATCCATCTTGAAGCTGACATCTGTTGATTATCTCTCCCTTAAATCCTGCTTACATTTTCTCAGTTGTCAGTATGTTGAGTATTTTTGGATTCTATCCAAAACATACTGAGTACTATGTTATGAGACTCTATAACCTAAACAAATCCTCTATAGTCTATCAATTTAGTTGTTTTAGCAAGCAATTAACCCAACTTCATTTAGATCAAATGTTCTCTGTCTCACTGTCTCTGTGGTTCAATGTCACTTACGGTTTCAAACCTTTTGATGCTTGTGTTGAATCTGTCCACTCATGTGCAGCCCAGGGTTGAGCCCAGTTCTTGTGCAAAGCAAGCTGAAAACAGAGAATCACCAATTCCAAGTTTTTTTCCGTTCTGGAATTTTTCTCTTATTTTCAGGCTCCAAAATCTTTTCCTCGACCTCGTTTTCTTAGAGTTTTAACCACTATATTGCAATCATGTGGTTCCACAGGGCTAAATGGCTTTTAGAGAAAAAAAAATCAGTAAATATAAAGAAGTAGAAAAACCAACAACGGTAACCATCAGGGACTAACCGAAGTGCAGGACCAGAAGAAATGAAAGACAAAAGAACAAAGACTGCCAGCATGCTCTTGTTGACTATCTTCCCTAACCTACATTATAGTTCATAAACCAGATTAATATTCTGTGTGACCCTCACAATGTCTAGCACCTATGTGTATAACTTCCCACTCATAACCTCACATTTCATTCCAGGAAAGAACTATGAAATTTTTAGAAAGGAGTACGAAAGAGGGGTGTGTGTGTGTGATACAAGCCTATACAGTAAGAGAGGGAAGGGGGAGTAGAAGTTAAATTCATATACACAAAAATTCACCAGACTCTTTGTTAGAATCAGAAAAAAACAAATATGGCTTTAATCTTTTTTAAAGTATCTCAAAAGAAGCAATTTCATCACATTCACATAACAAAAAACTAAGCAGCTGATCAATTCAGGTACAACTGCCCTGACATTGAGATCATTCTGAAAACAAATTGTCCATTCAATTTCAGTTTCCGGCAACCTTCCTACACAGACCACATGCCAAAAACCAACACAGTAAAATACAGTCTAGAAAAGGTCAATTGAGTGAATCTAGATCTAAGACTTGGGCTTAACTAAGAGGTGGACTTTAAACTGGTAAAGAAATAGACACACTATATATCCTTCAAGGATTTCTCCATAAATACTGTTATTCTTGGCGAGACTTCCAGAAGGTTCTGCATAGCAGTGAGATTACACCCTGACAAGCACAGGCCAGGCAACTATTTTATGTGGCTACTATAGATACAGAGACGTATATTTTACCAGTCAACCAAGACAGCAATAGAAGTAAAACCTTATCACAATCGAGTATCTGAATAAAAACAACCATGGCCCCACACAGTAGATTAACCTACTGTTCCTTCAGGGAGCCAGAGAAGCAGTCAGTTAAGGCCAACATTTGTTTCAGGATAGATTCTAAACCTTGTAAAGCATAAGTGGGTCAAGTGGAGAAGGAACAAGTGGGCACAAGCCAAGTGACAAAGTCCATGTGAAAGAAATGAAATCCATAGGAACCCTACACACGGACTTCCTACTGTAATGCTATAAGCAACAACAAGTTAATACATTTAGTCACCTCACAGTGGACTTCATTGTGGAGCTACAAAGTCAATAAAGGAAACCAGAATCCTATCATATTTGTCTAGCTCAAAATAGATAATATTTTACATATGTTCTGGACAAACTTTTAAAAAACAAAAAGGATTTAGCTGAAGTGAAGCATTAACATCTTGACTACTTTCACTTAGCAACAAGTGTCATGATCACAATACCCTGAGATAAACACTTAGAATTCAATGCAGAAAATATTACACCAAATAAAGTAAATCTAAATTCTAAAATTTCAATTTACAACCTCAATAAAACAATCATGACAACTTTAAATCAACATAAACAATGTAAATTTCTAATTTCGGCCGGGTGGTGGTGGTACATGCCTTTAATCCCAGCACTTGGGAGGCAGAGGCGGATTTCTGAGTTCGAGGCCAGCCTTGTCTACAGAGTGAGTTCCAGGACACCCAGGGCTATACAGAGAAACCCTGTCTCAAAAAAAAATAAAAAACAAAAAAAACCCACAAAATTTCTAATTTCAAAAACCTAAAATTTTTTTTTTACTTTTTTTTATTCAAAGCTTAAAAAAAAAAAAAAAAAAAAACTCTAGTATTTCCTAATAAAAATGAGCAAAATGAAATCTATTAAGTCCAATAAGTTTGTAGAATTGTATACTTGACACAAATAGGTGATCTTGTTTCCATTTTCTCCTAACATATATGCTAAAAATAGCCAAAACACACTACCAAAACCTCAAAGGTTCTACTGCTGGCTGAGAACAGCACAGGCTAATTTAAACATTTTGTAGTTCATTCCTGTTGTTTCTAAATAGTTAAGCAGACTAGAATCCACAGTAATTAAGTCAGTTCCTAAGAAATATGCACTGCCTGATTGACATTTAAGCCCCCAAATTCTTGAATAATGAAACTGTTAAGGGAACCAAACACACAGAACTAGTTTCAATAAAGTTAGTAACACTTTAAAATATTCTGCATAAATAATTTTAATCCTAAACATTAACATTTAAAGAAATGATTAAATCCACATTTTTCATAACAAAAGGGAATTACTGACCTTTCTATTAGTAGTCTACAATTTGCCTTGCTACTGTTTTCTTAAAGCAGTCTAGTGGCACATACACCTTGACAACCTTCCACAGATGGTTATGATTATGAGTACAAGACAACAAGCTCATTGAAAACCTTTACAGATGCTTAGCTAATGAGATGTCACATTAAATCTGATATCATAAGATTAAATACCTTATATCAATTATAAAGATTGATATACCATTTAAAATTGACATTCAAACATTCCTAAATTAATTCCATAACACATTAGGTTACAAATATAATTATTTAAGAAAGTTTAAAAAATAAATGTCAATATTACATAACTTTCCACCCCTACTACACATGCCTCTGTCACATTTCTTTTACATCTAGGGGGTAGATGTATATATATATATATGGACATATTTTGCTTTCGACATTAGATGCTTCTAACTGCAAAACTCTGGTGTGTGTCAGAATCCGATTTGAGTACTTCTTACTTCCCCTCTTAATGCTTAATGACTAATTCCTTTGAGATGTCCTTAAAAGCCCTAGAATGTTGTCCTTGCATAGAAACTTTCACCAGCAATCAATCAAGAGCAATTAGATGATAGTGTTGAGATGCCCTACACTGTTTAAGCTAACAAATGAATGAAGAAAGGTAGTATATTGGAACATATGCCACTGCACTGAAGTCGCTAAAGGACTAGTTGGAAGAACAGTTCCTTTCCAGTGAAGCAAATATGGAATAAGAAGGGACAGTGATAGAAGATTACCAAGTCATATGGAAATCCAAATATAGTGACTGACACAATTATTTTTACTAATTGCTAATGAATACAGTCAAGTGGCTTCAAAGAGAAAAACTTTGCTTGGACTACTTCAGGTTTTGACCTCTGCATGAGTAAATGCATTTAAACTGAAGCCCACCAAAATTGATTAACGGCGCCAGCCAAGGCCAGCATGTAGTTGAAGCTTTTTCCATCTATCACATGGCCCCAAGGATAGTTAAATGAACCTTAAAATGGCTACAAACAGCTCAATGACTACACAGAGTCCTGCCAATTAGAAATAATTAGGCAGTCATTTTAGTGGTGAGTCTTTTTAAGTGCATACATAACGATGCAATGATGCTTATTAACGATCTCATGAGCTATGCTCAAACAGCCTGAAATAATTATGCAACTATCACAAAGCCTTGCTCATCTCTGTACTTCACCTTAATGCATTTAAAAATCCACTTCATTACCTCCAGTAATTAATCCTCCATTAATTGCAGGAAAAGTTCAGTTTACCAAGCTTCGTTTCTAATTATCTTATAAATAGTTATGGTTCTAATTAATGTGTTCATTAAGACGAATATCTTTCTCAAAGCCATGCTCAGAGCAAAGGTTCCACTGGTTCCCTCAAAAGCCTAACTCACCATAAGGTGAGGCCATTTCAGTTGCGTTTGCTTTTATTTCAGTATACTCAACCTCTAATTGGCATTTAAAATCTAATTTGGAGAAACTTCAAGAAGGTTATACAGAGAGAAATAAGGGCAAAAAGATATTTTTGAACTCTTTTCCAATCAATAATCTTAAAACCTTAATAAGAAAATGTTGTGCATCTTTGGATACCTATTGACTAATATACTTAAGTACAATATCCAAGAGGATTTAAAGTCCATACTGACTTAGCTTTTGCCCTTCCTTCAATTAGAAAATAAGAGGGATAAAATATGCTAGTAAAACAAACGCATTTAAATTTATATTAGGTTACCTAGCTAAATGCTACTATAAAACAATTACGCAATATAAATTGTGAGCCATCAAAGAAAAACCTTACACATATCCTACGATTAGCAATACCTCACATTATTTTAGAAGCACAGCTACTCTCTATGCCTTTAAAAATAGAAATCTATGTCTCCATTATAAAGTATATAGTACTTAAGAAAAACACTTGCTATGACGCAAAGCAGACATTATGCAAAATAATCTTTTTATACACATGAATATTTTGGGTTTGGGTAAAATTTAAAATATATGTATAAGTAATTTTAAAGTACCAAAGGTACTCATAATTATTAAAAACTAAATTTAACTTTCAATGAAAAAAATACATTTGATAGATCAAGGAAGCAAGCTTCTTTATTTTAAAAAGGCATTTATTAGTGTAGTGATCCTAGAAGCTAATGACAAACCTATAGTTCCACATGACAGATGTCTCTTGCTTCTCTTTCATTTGCATTTGTTCATTAATCTTGCCTCCTTGAGTTTTTCTACTTAAGATAAGTCTATAGATGTTTCACTTAAGAAACATAAACTCACTTTAAAAGCAAAATTCTGAAAAGATCACTTCAAGCACAGGTTTCTCTAGAATAAGCTTCTAGAATGTCCTCTATACAAAACCACTATGGTATTATGTTCCCACTTATTCAATAAAATTTGCTAAGACAGATGAAAATTTACAGTGAGGAAAGTGTGCATGTTTTATAACAACATTCATTCATTCGTCCTTCTATATTCCAGAGAAATCTGAAGGTGCTAGGATATAGAAGTGACTAAGACAGAGATGAGTTCTGCCACACAGAGGTTGAGTTTATCCTGTATGTTTGTGTGTACATTTCCATCAGGTGGGACAGGGCACATGTACACATGTGTATGAAAGGCAGAGGTAAAAACTGCATGTCTACTTCATCTTATTCCTTATCTTATTTATTGAACCCCATTCTCTTATTGAACCTAGAGGACGCCAGATTCAGCTAAATTCAGCACCTCAGATCAGCAAGTGCCAGGGATCCCACAATCTAGGCATTCCAAGCATTTGAATTACAACCTTAACCTGCCACATCCAGCTCTTAAATGGGTGCTGGAGATCTAACACAGTACCTCATTCTTACACAGCAAGTACTTTACTAACTAAGTCATTTCCCCAAGCCTGAGTATAAGTCTTTTAATATAAGAATATCTTATTAATTTAAAATATTACTACAGCAGGTAGTAAAGGTATAACTTCACTATGGCCATAAATTCCAATTACTACAACAGGATTATTATGAAACCGCCCTTAATACTAACAGTATAATGCCTTAGTGTAACCAAAAAATCCTTAGAGAAGACATTTTGACATCATAATTTTGGTATTATTGAACCACACACAACTGAAGTTCTAAAGTGTGAAAAAATCTGTAATCTTGAGAGAGATAATATGGACACAAATAACCTTGGAGAACACTAGATAGAGAATTGGTATCTCTATCTTCTATGTTTTACAGTTTTTATTTAGATTTGCTTTTTAGCTTATGTGTATGAGTGTCTTGGCTGCACGTATATATGTACAAAGGCATACTTGGTGCATCTGTAAGTCAGAAGGCATCAGATTCCCTGCAATTGAAGTTATAGATGGTTATATGCCAGTCACCACACATGTGCTGGGAACTGAACCTGGGGCTTCTGCAAAAGCAACAACTGATCTTCATCACTGATCCACCTCTCTTGCCCCAACTCTCTTCTACACTTTTTAAAATGTATTTTTAATTAAAATACCAGTTTTACCCCTCAATTTCCTCCTTCTGGCCCCTCCCAGCTAACCTCATTCAGGCCCCTCCTATGCCCTCCTCTTCTCCAGTTGAGAGTCTCTTTTTCTTTGACGATTATTGTTACAGACATATGCGTGTATGTGTGTATATGCATGTGTATGTAATGTGTATACACAAATACACATAGGTATAATCTGCTGAGTCCATTTTTTATTGTTTGTTTTATCGTTTTTATGATGTCAGAGCTGACCACTCTGCGGTGGACAACAAGTAGGCAGCTCATCCCTGGGACGAGATCATTCTCCTCTCAGCTCATTATTAGCCCATAGTTCTTTATCTGATGTTGGGATCCTGTGAAAATTTCCACTTTTCACATTAACATGTTCACCGATGTTGCCATTTTCTGATCTTGTCTATGCAGCTTCTTCTAGGAGGGACCTTTTCACAGCAGACTTCTTGGCTCTTACAATCTTTCTGCCCCCTCTTCTGCAGTGTTTCCTAAGCCATAGATGCAGGAGCTGTGATGATGTACCCACTGAACTGGACTTCCCTTGATAGTGTTCTCAATATCATGTCTACCTGTGGTTTTCTGCAATAGTCTCCATTTGCTATAAAGAGAGGTTTCTTTGATGAGGAGTGAAAGTTACACTTACCTAGTTTCTGTGGTTAACTCTATTTGTATACTAATATCTGAAGATTTGGAGCTAGAAGTAACATTCGAGAGAGAACATGGAGATTTGTATTTCTGGATCTCTGTTCATCACTCAATATAAACATTCATTTACTGTCTGTCTCTTTGTGTCTATGTCTCTGTGTGTGCACACATACAAGTATGTGTATACATGTATACATGTGAAAGTTCTCTCCTTTCATCAAGTGCATTACAGAAATTGAATTTAGGTTGTTAGATTCAGCAGCAAATGCCTTAAACCACTGAATCATCTTCCCTATCTCTATTCTCTGTGTTTTAGCCACTTCAATGACAGGCACCTGAGTATGAGCTATGAAACAACCCAAGACCCCTAACCATAATTTTAAACTGGAAATCATTAGTTTTTTATCATAAGTCAACATCAACTCATTCTCACTCAAATAAATATCATCTTAATGAGACAGGCAAAGCAAACAAGTGAAGATAAGACACAATATCCTGAAAGTTTTGGAGCTAGTTTTGAATTATCCTAACCAGAATTCAGACTTTAGAAGAATCCTCATGACATTTATCTTCTCTTCCTTTTCATTCTTCTACTTGTACTGAAAAGCAAATCTAAAAAACTTAAGCCAAAGAAGGTCTCTGGTAATACAACAAAGCTTTCGACAACTGACTAGTGTCATAATAATGTTGGATTTACTCACTCAGAATGTGCTTTAGGGAGTATTCATCAAATAATACTGATAATAAAATTATTTGAGTTATTCAGAAGGTAGATTGCAAAATTAAAACTTAGTAGGAAATTATATGAAAAGTTTAACAGGTGAATGGCTTAAGGTAATGAAGATTTCCTTTAAAAAAAAAAAAAGAGGCTTCAGGGAAGGTCAAGGGTACACACACATCATTCATCATGAATGACTTCAAGGGACATTTTAATAACTACCTATGGCGGCATCTCTCACATATTCAATATAAAATTCCCAAGGTAGATTCTGTTTTCTTATTCATACTCAAAAATATACAAAATCAAGGCTGCCCATCAAATGCAGAGTAAGTACATGCAATTAAACACCAGTTGTTTTATCACTGTGTCCCTTACCAGTCTGCAATAGAGATAAAAGCTTTGTTAAGATGGAACTGATCAAGCTCAAATACACACATGAGGCAGGAAGCAAAGATGACTGAAGTTGTGTGAAATTCATTTTAAATGCTTAGCCATAAACAAGAACATGCTTGAAAAATGGCCAACTCAGATATCAAAAAAAGAAAGCTCATCAAATTCTTTTAAAGGTTATATAAATAGGGCTCAATTTTTTTTCAAAATTTTAACAGCTAAAATTTAAAAATTAAAGTTTTTCAAATGAATTCTATTCGTTCTATCTATGTTACGGGGATGATGAATAATCACTTGCTAGGATCTTCTGCCAGTTTTATGCTCTTATCTACTAGAAAATCATGGGAATTCTCACTGATCCCGAATCTTAAAACACACCCAGAATGTAACCAACTACCTTGTAGAACTTCAAAACACAATCTGACTCCTTCATCCATGAAATGAAGACAAATCCAAACTCCCACAAATATTATGAGGAACAAACCAAAAACATATTTTAAAACATATTTTGTACAGCCTATATAGTACACAGGCTATCCTAAAACTGCTGCTAATTTACCATGTTACCTTACAGGAGGTCTGGGGCAGTTACTCTTCTGTACCTGACAGCATTGGTTTTGGGGGTAAATGGAGGGAGCATCTCTTCATGTCTTGTTATAGAGACACAAACTACACCAGCCTCAGGAAAGTTCATCTGCCAACCCTTATCAATGGATACATGAAAAGGTGAATTTCAGGTAAATCTCTTGGAGAGAGAGCAAGAGGGTGGGGGGACACGCAAAAATGCCTACAAAAGAAATGGAAGACAGTCTAGTCTGCAATCTTGGGGTAACTTTTAGAAATGTTTAAAATAGAGTTTAAGGGAATAAAGCTTTTAAAATGTATAATAGACTGGAGATGTAATTCAGCAGTAGAGAGTCAATGTTCAGCATGCCCAAAGCCCTAAGTCCAGTCACCAGCACCACACACATAAAAGAGAAAGACAAACATTTACTATTATTTTAAAGCATAGCTGTAGAATTTGTTCACAAGCACTTACAGACTGCCATATCGACTACAAAAGCAAGATTTCAAGGAGGACTTAAGGTCTGAATCTGCACATATTTAAAACCTTGCTCATAAACAGATTATTCAAAATATTTCATAGATTCATTTTCTGAGAGCAGATTTGAGTTTCTCAGAGAGCAAGTTCTTACCTTATTTTTTTTTTTCTAAATAAAAAAAAAAATTTTTGAGAACCAGTGAAAACAAGGTAAGGTAATCCAAAAAGGTTATGCACTGCTTGCTAAGACAGAAGAAAATAGTAAGCCTACAGAACAGTGAAGACACTGGGAGAACCACAGGCTTGGCTTCGCCTGCTCGCCGTGTGGGACTGAGCAACTGCTACATCCTTGGACTTCCATTCACAGCTGCTGCCGACCAGTGTTGGGAGTTGGACTACAGATTGGTGGAGAGAGCAACACAGCAGGGAGGCATGGCAGCAAACATGGCAGCAGGAGCTGATGCTGAGGAAGGAGAAGACAGCTCAAAGATCTGTTGTAGGATTCTCCCTGTCCAGTCACATTAGGGCAGTGGGAGGCTTGTGATTGGAAAGAAGAAGGGAGGCAAAGCAAGGAGTGCAGGAGACAGAGAGAGAGAGGTCTGAGGAGGAGAGGGAAAACCAGAAGAGAGGGTGAAGTGGCACTATCAAAAGGTTTCTCTGTGTGGCCCTGGCTGTCCTGAAATTCCCTGTGTAGACTAGTTTGGAGAAATCAGAGGCCTGTTTCTCCATCTCCCTGAGTCCTGCCTTTACCTCTGCAATTAAAGGATCAGAGGTGAGGAGGACCCAACATCTGTCCCAACACATGGAATAACTGGGACCAGCGGGACCAGGCACACAGGAACTCCACCAGCCCAGTGGCTCTTGGTTCCTTCTGGTCTGTCTGTGCTGGTGTCCAGAGCAGACCTTGGGCGCAAGCTCCACAGCCAGTCCCACAACACCCAGAGGAAGCTCCACTCCCAGGTGCTCTGACACATCCAGGATCAGAGGAGTGACAGCAGTGTAACCGCAGCCCTCTCTGCCCTTTCCCTATAAGCAGAGAGCCTGTCTTCAGGTAGTGCTCTAACCCAAGGACTCAGACCACACCTAGGAGGGACAACAGATCCACAGCCCTCTCTGCACTTTTCCTGCAAGTGGAGATCTTGTCTCCAGGGTGTGCTCTGACTCCAGGACTCAGGACTGACCACAGCCATCTGTGCCAGGTTTTACCAAAGGAGAGCTGATCTCCCAGAAGTGCGGACACAAGCTTATAGACTCACAAGCTCTAGTCAGAGACAGCAAGAACATATAACACCAGATATCAACAGATGGCGAAAGGCGAATGCAAGAATCCTCCCATCAGAAATCAACACTACTTGGCATCATTAGAACCTAGTACTCCCACCACAGAAAGTCCTAGATATCCCAAAACACCAGAAAAGCAAGATTTGGATCTAAAATCATATCTCACAATGGTGATAGAGAAATTTAAGAAGGACATGAATAACCCCATTAAAGAAATATAGAAGAACACAGGTAAAGAGGTACAAGTCCTTAAAGAGGAAACATAAAAAAATCCTTAAAGAATTACAGGAGATCACAAGTAAACAAGTAGAAGCACTTAAAACTATCCAGGACCTAAAAATGCAAGTAGAAACAGTTAAGAAATCCTAAAGAGAGACAACTCTGGAGTTAGAAATCTTAGGAAAGAAGTCAGGAAACATAGATGCAAGCATCACCAACAGAATACAAGAGAGAGAAGAGAGAATCTCAGGCCCAGAAGATACCATAGAAAACATTGACACAACAGTTAAAGAAAACACAAAATGCAAAAAGCTCTTAATCCAAAATATCCAGGAAATCCAGGACACAATGAGAAGACCAAACCTAAGGATAATAGGTATAGAAGAGAGTGAAGACCTCCAACTTAAAGTGCCAGTAAATATCTTCAACAAAATTATAGAAGAAAACTTCCCTAACCTAAAGAAAGAGATGTCCATGAACATACAAGAAGCCTATAGAACTCCAAATAGACTGGACCAGAAGAGAAAATCCTCCTACTACATAATAATTAAAACACCAAATGCAAAAAACAAAGAAAGAATACTAAAAGCAGTAAGGGAAAAAGGTGAAGTAACATATAAAGGCAGGCCTATCAGAATTACACCAGACTTCTCACCAGAGACTATGAAAGCTAGAAGATCCTGAGCAGATGTCATACAGACCCTACAAGAACACAAACGCCAGCCCAGACTACTATACACAGCAAAAGTCTCAAATACCATAGATGGAGAAACCAAAGTATTCCATGACAAAACCAAATTCACACAATATATTTCCACAAATCAAGCCCTTCAAAGGGTAATAAATGGAAAACTCCAACAGAAGGAGGGAACTACATCTCTGAAAAAGCAAAAATGTAATCTTCCAACAAAACTAAAAGAAGATAGCCACAGGAAGAGAATTCCAACTCTAACAACAAAAATAACAGGAAGCAACAATTATTTTTCCTTAATATCTATTAATATCAATAGACTCAATTCACCAATAAAAAGACATAGACTATCAGATTGGGTACGTAAACAGGACCCAGCATTTTGTTGCATACAGGAAACCCACCTGAATGACAAAGACAGACACTACCTCAGAATAAAAGGCTGGAAAGCAATTCTCCAAGCCAATGGTCCCAATAAAAAAGCTGGAGTAGCCATTCTAATATGGAATAAAATCAACTTTCACCCTAAAGTGATCAAAAAAGATAAGGAGGGACAATTCATAGTCATCAAAGGTATCATCTACCAAGATGAACTCTCAATTCTGAACCTTTATGCTCCAAATGCAAGGGCATCTACATTCATAAAAGAAACTTTACTAAAGCTCAAAGCACACATTACACCACACACAATAATAGTGGGAGATTTCAACACCCTACTCTGCAATGGAAAGATCATGGAAACAGAAACTAAACAAAGACACAGTGAGACTAACAGAAGTTATGAAACAGATGGATTTAACAGATATCTATAGAACTTTTTATCCTAAAACAAAAGGATATACCTTCTTCTTAGCACCTCATGGTACCTTCTCCAAAATTGACCATATAACTGGTCACAAATCAGGGCTCAACAGATACAAGAAGATTGAAAGAATTCCTTGTATCCTATCAGATCACCATGGACTAAGGCTGCTCCTCAATAACAACATAAACAATAGAATGCCCACATACACGTGGAAGCTTAACAACACTCTACTCAATGATAACTTGGTCAAGGAAGAAATAAAGAAAGAAATTAAAGATTTTCTAGAGTGTAATCAAAATGAAGCCACAACATACCCAAACTTATGGGACACAATGAAAGCAGTCCTAAGAGGAAAACTCATAGCTTTAAGTGCCTCCATAAAGAAACTGGAGAGAGCATACACCAACAATTTGACAGCACATCTGAAAGCTCTAGAACAAAAAGAAGCAAATTCTCCCAAGAGGAGTCAAAGGCAGGAAATAATCAAACTCAGGGCTGAAATCAACCAAATAGAAACAAAAAGAACTATACAAAGAATCAACCAAACCAGGAGCTGGTTCTTTGAGAAAATCAACAAAATAGATAAACCCTTAGCCAGACTAACTAGAGGGCACAAAGACAGCATCCTAATTAACAAGATCAGAAATGAAAAGGGAGAAATAACAACAGACACTGAGGAAATCCAAAATATCATGACATCCTACTACAAAAGCCTATACTCAACAAAAATGGAAAACCTGGATGAAATGGACAATTTTACCAAAATTAAATCAAGATCAGATCAACGATCTAAATAGTCCCATATCTGCTCATAAAATAGAAATAGTCATTAATAGTCTCCCAACCAAAAAAAGCCCAGGACCACATGGGTTTAGTGCAGAGTCTTATCAAACCTTCAAATAAGACCTAATACCAATACTCCTCAAACTATTCCACAAAATAGAAACAGACGGTACTCTACCCAATTTGTTCTATGAAGCCACAATTACTCTTGTACCTAAACCACACAAAGACCTAACAAAGAAAGAAAACTTCACACCAATTTCCCTTATGAATATCGATGCATAAATACCCAACAAAATTCTTACAAATCGAATCAAAGAACACATCAAAATGATCATCCACCATGATCAAGTAGGCATTATCCCAGGGATGCAGGGATGGTTCAATATACGGAAATCCATCAACATAATTCACTATATAAACAAACTCAAAAAAAAAAAAAAACCCATATGATCATCTCACTAGATGCTGAGAAAGCATTTGACAAAATCCAACATCCCTTCATGATAAAAGTCTTGGAAAGATCAGGAATTCAAGGCCCATACTTAAACATAGTAAAAGCAATATACAGAAAATCAGTAGCCAACATCAAACTAAATGGAGAGAAACTTGAAGCAATCCCACAAAAATCAGGGACTAGACAAGGCTGCACACTCTCTCCCTACCTATTCAACATTGCTCTTGAAGTCCCAGCCAGAGCAATTAGACAACAAAAGGAGATCAAAGGGATAGGAACTGGAAAGAAGTCACATTATCACTATTTGCTGATGATATGATAGTATACTTAAGTGACCCCAAAAATTTTGCCAGAGAGCTCCTAAACCTGATAAACAACTTCAGCAAAGTAGCTGGATATAAAATTAACTGAAGCAAATCAGTGGCCTTCCTCTACACAAAGGATAAACAGGCAGAAAAAGAAATTAGGAAAACAACACCCTTCACAATAGTTACAAATAATATAAAATACCTTAGTGTAACTCTAACTAAGCAAGTAAAAGATTTGTTTGACAAGAACTTCAAGTCTCTGAAGAAGGAAACTGAAGAAGATCTCAGAAGATGGAAAGATCTCCCATGCTCATGGACTGGAAGGATTAATATAGTAAAAATGGCCATCTTGCAGAAGGCAACCTACAGATTCAATGCAATCCCCATCAAAATTCCATCTCAGTTCTTCACAGACTTAGAAAGAGCAATTTGCAAATGCATCTGGAATAACAAAAAACCTAGGATAGCCAAAACTATCCTCAACAATAAAGGAACCTCTGGTGGATGAAATCACAATCCCAGACCTTAAGCTCTACTACAGAGCAATTATGATAAAAACTGCATGGTATTGGTACAGTGACAGGCAGGTAGATCAATGGAATAGAATTGAAGACCCAGAAGTGAACCCACACACCTATGGTCACTTGATCTTTGACAAAGGAGCTAAAACCATCCAGTGGAAAAAAGACAGCATTTTCAACAAATGGTGCTGGCTCAACTGGCAGTTAGCATGTAGAAGAATGCAAATCGATCAATTCCTATCTCCTTGAACAAAGCTCAAATCCAAGTGGATCAGGGAACTCCACATCAAACCAGATACATTGAAACTAATAGAAAAGAAAGTAGGGAAGAGCCTCAAGCACATAGGCACAGGGGAAAATTTCCTGAACAGAACATCAATAGCTTATACTCTAAGATCATGAACTGACAAATGGGACCTCATAAAGTTGCAAAGCTTCTGTAAGGCAAAAGACACTGTCAATAGGACAAAATGGCAACCAACAAATTGGCAAAAGATCTTTACTAATCCTATATCTGATAGAGGGCTAATATCCAATGTATACAAAGAACTCAAGAAGTTAGACTCCAGAGAACTAAATAACCCTATTAAAAAATGGGGTACAGAGCTAAACAGAGAATTCTCAACTGACAAATATCAAATGGCCAAGAAGCACCTAAAGAAATGTTCAACATCCTTAGTCATCAGGATAATGCTAATCAAAACAACCCTGAGATTCTACCTCACACCAGTCAGGATGGCTAGGATAAAAAACTCAGGTGACAGCAGATTCTGGAGAGGTTGTGGAGAAAGAGGAACACTCTTTCATTGCTGGTGGGATTGCAAGCTGGTACAACCACTCTGGAAATCAGTTTGGCGGTTTCTCCAGAAATTGGACATAGTTCTACCAGAGGACCCAGCTATACCACTCCTGGGCATATACCCAGAAGATGCTCCAACATGTAATAAGGACATATGCTTCACTATGTTCATAGCAGCCTTATTTATAATAGCCAGAAACTGGAAACAACCCAGATGTCCCTCAACAGAAGAATGGGTACAGAAATTGTGGTACATCTACACAATGGAATACTACTCAGCTATTAAAAACTATGAATGTATGAAATTCTTAGGCAAATGGATGGATCTGGAGAATATCATCCAGAGTGAGGTAACCCAATCACAGAAGAGCACACATGGTATGCATTCTCTGATAAGTAGTTATTAGCCCAGAAGTTTGGAATACACGAAGTACAATCCACAAACCACAAGAAACTCAAGAAGAAGGAAGACCAAAATGTGGACACTTCATTCCTTCTTAAAAGGGGGAACCAAATACCCATGGAAGGAGTTGCAGAGACTAACTATGGAGCAGAGACTGAAGGAAGGGCACTCTAGCCTGATATAGCTATCTCCTAAGAGGCTCTGACAGTACCTGACTAATAATATGTAGAGGTTCACAGTCATCCATTGAACTGAATCCAGGGTCCCCAATGAAGGAGTTAGAGAAAGGATTTATGGAGCTGAAGGGTTTGCAGCCTCTTAGGACGAACAACAATATGAACTATCTAGTACCCTCAGAGCTCCCAGGGACTAAACCACCAACCAAGGAGTACACATGGTGGGACTGATGGCTCTGGCAGCATGTGTATAGTAAAGGATAGCCAAGTTGGTCATCAATGGGAGGAGAAGCCCTTGGCCCTGTGAAAGTTCTGTGCCCCTGTGTAGGGGAATGCCAGGGCCAGTAAGAGGGAGAGAGTGGGGTGGCGAGTAGGGGGAGGGGGAAGAGAACAGGGGTTTGTTCTTGTTGTTTTTTGAGGGGAAACTGGTTAAGGCGAAATCATAAGACATGTAAATAAAGAAAATATCTAATAAAAAAAATAGAAAATGAAAAAGAGAGAGAGAACCACAAAGTCTCTGAACAGAAAGATCTGTTCTGATCAAATCGATCTCTCCTCTCTATCTACAGTCACCATGACACTACCCTGACTATCCTAACCTCAAACTTTCACTCATTTTACAAAGGAGTGTAGGCCAGAAATTATGAAATTTACCTTTTAACCACAGTTTGGAGGTCGAGCTCCATTAGTAAAGTGCTTGGTTAGCATACATGAAGGCTTGGGTTAAATCCCAGCATCTCACTAACTATGTATGTAGTAGCATATTACTATACCCCATCACTCAGGAAGGGAAAGGCTGGAACATCAGAAATTTGGAATCATCTGTGGCTACCAAACTATTTCAAGGATAGCCTGGGATATAGGAGACAGTGCCTTTAAAAAAAGAAAATCAAAAAAGGTTAAAAAGTCACATTTTACTGTTTTGAGTCCTTGTGTTTCCTTATGAATGACTGATTGACATATATGTGCATGTGTTTGTGTGAGGTGATGTATATCACTGTCATGCTAGAGTCTTAGGAGGTCAGAAGGGGGCTAAGCCATCATATTAGAAACTGGGAACCAAACATGGGTCCTCTACAAGAGCAGTAATCACTCTTAACCACTGAGTCATCTCTACACACTGGAGTCCTTATCTTTCACAGTTTGAAGATACAATTCCCTCAGTACTAAATCATGAATCTGTACCTATTGAACTGGATTGTTTTAGAGAATAAATAACAACAAGAGTACATATTAAACATCGTGTGCCATTCCTAGTCCTCAGTGGCACTAGAATACCTATGTATCATCATTATGATTACTATAACTCAGTGTTCTTTAAATTGGACATAATTGTTTATACAGTTTAATCACAATTTCCCCTCCCTCATCTCTTCTCAAATATTCCCCACTACCTGACCCCTCCAACTTCAGGCCTTGTTTTTCTCTCTTTAGAAAACAAACTGGTAAATAAAAAAACAAAAATAAAAATAAGGCAAATGAATATTTTGATTAGAAATTTCAAGGAAAAGAAAGCATCAAAAGCTATGTTTCTGTATTTTGCAAAAATGTATCTCAGTCTTGTAATAACTCCATGATTTCTTATCACATAAATTTAACCTACCTAAGATTACACAGTGGATGAGCAACAGATAAAACAAATGTTTTGTATCTTGATGATGCCAGAACCTTCTAAAGGCTCTCAAAACACATGACTCTCATCCAAAGCTGAGTATTGTTGGTTCACAAAACTTTGTAGAGGTTCAATATAATGCACATAAAGCTTAAAGTATTCAGCGTTCCTTAAAGGTCAACTCTAGTTAAAGTCAACCTGTCTACTATTGCAAGATCCATAAAATGATCTGTACAATGTGACAGTGCCTTTGTTAGTCTTGGTCCCTTGCCTTCTAGAAAACTCAAGGAACTCTAAAAAGTTCTCATTAAACAACAGCATTATCATATAACATAATACTACTAAACCTCATCTCCATTCTTTACATCAGAAATTATAGCTTGGCTAGAGCACTGCCTTTTTCTAGTCATTTATTTAAGAATTAAAAATTTTAAACAGTTCAAGAAAACAGTTGGTAAGTAATCAATAAATCGAGTAAAGAGTTATCTCAGTAACCCTGGAGTCAGAGAGCTTCCAGGATGTGCAAGCAGAAACTGTGATAAGGCTATCTCTAAAGAAGTGCTTCAGTACAAGACAGCTAAGAGTCTACAGAACAGTAAGCGTGCAAATATGAGTAAGGGTTACTTTAACTATAGACTATAGATCCATAACACAGAAGGTATGCAGACGGAAAAACTTGTTTAAAAACAAACAAAATAAGACAATAAGGTTGGTGGTATAGGGCTGTAATTCCTGTACTTGGAGGAGGTAGAGACAGAAGGATGAGGAGTTTAAGACCACCTTCCACTGAATGTCAAGTTCAAGTTCACTCTAGGCTCTGGGAAATCCTATATCAAAAAAAGAAACAAAAAAGGAAGGAAGATTGCTCATTAGGAACTCTCAGTTGTCTGGAAAAGTCTTCTGCTTTTCTCAGGACCCTACTAAAAGTAGCTAATAAATTTACAATTAATTTCTCAGAGCAGCTCCCAGATACATGCAGTGCACAGGCATCTTTATATTTACTGTATCTAGGTGTCTCAGGCATTAAGTTTATAGAGTCTAAGACATAAACTTAAACATTTTCTAAAGTAGTTCTTATCCCTAAGACAAAATGTAAAATAATCAAATAAAACAGAAGCCACATACTCAGTTGTAAAATCAGCTCCTGTTTAAAATTTAAATATTTCCAAATGTAGACTTACACACTAAAGGATCAAAATCCAAGCCAGTGAGATGGCTTGCTTCAAGCCTGACAACCTAAGTTCAATTCCCCAGGACACATATGATAGAAGGAGAGAGCTGATCTCAAAAGCTATTCTCAGAAGCACATAAGCATTTACAAACACAATACATAAATAAAATTTAAAAATTTGTAAGAACCAAAATTCTACTGTAATTCAAATCCCATTTCTTAAGAAAAATAATTATCTTTAGAGGATAATGTAAGATCACTGCTACCTCACTTAAATGAAGAATAAAAATTAAAACAATGAATTATCAACATCTTGTACATAGACTTACTTGTCACACAAGTCATAAATAAATCATAAGGGACCAGACTCCAGGCAGCAGGAAAGCAAGTAAGCTAAATGCAAACCTTCACCTCCAGCTCCGTCAAGTCAAATCCCCAAGCTCATCTCCAGATCTAAAACAGAACATCTGCTGCAGCCTCCCTTCAACAGTGCCCTATTTCCAGGAAGTCCCACATATATTCCCTTCCTAAACTACCTCCGCCAACTCACTGCTTTCTCCTAGGCTTCACTCCAGCAGGCATTTCCTAGAAGCCCATAGGCCACTGCTGCTGGAGGACAGGTAGGCTGACAGCAGATCTCCACCTCTCCTTCTCCTCCTGCAGACCTAATCCCCCAGGCTCAGCCACAGCTCTGCAGCAGAAAACTATGACCGCACCCTCCCACCCTCTCTAGTAGAATACACCCACTCCTTACATCATCCCAGACAACTCTAGCAGGCATTCCTCAAGAACTTACAGGCCACACTGGGCAAGGAAGCAGATAACGTCAATAGCAGATGTTTACCTCTCCCTCCATTCTTCTAAGACCAATACCCTAGACTCATCTGCGCTCTGGAGCAGAGCAGAACACCTGCTGCAGTTTC
>JADRCD010238181.1:0-11366 GCA_019843815.1 Montemys delectorum
GAGCATCACCAGGAGTCACATCTCTGTTAAGAACAACCTTGATGAAATTCTCCACCTTTGTGAACCACTTCTGTTAAAGTAGAGAATTTTTGCAAAGCTTTGAAAATTAAGCTAATGTGAAACCTCTGTGGGGAACAGTTGTCACAGCTGGTGGAATCTGTCAACTATTAAATAACAACCCTCCAGAAGGCAGTGGAGCATAGAGCGTGGTGTCCCACCTAGGCCGGATAGGAGTCTAATAGCCAGATTCCAGATGCTCAGTTGGAATGTGAGTAGGCTAATACTGTTTCTAGGGTTTATGAACTCGTATTTAGCCTCTGGATTTCTGCTGTTATCCTTCTCCTCTTGTTTTTTTCACATGTTCTTTCCAACAATGAAAATAAGATTATCAAAACCCTTCCACCTTTGTTGATGGATTCATTGCTAGGAGCCCAGGCTTTTACTACAGAGCACAATTAGGAGTCAATAAGACTCAATGGGACTACAGGATTTGATGCAGTTGAGCCTGGCAGCTGTTTGGTTCTCTGGCCGTCTCTTGCTGCTCATGTACCTTCTCTTCTGGGAATTCCATCTGTACAGACAAAGCCAACCAAAGAGGCTCTGGCTTTGATCGCTCTTCCTCGATGAAGTCATAATAGCCCAGGAGAGTGAAATAGGGCTTCTCTTTGTGGCCCTGCAAACACTCCATTCCATTGCTGAAATGAAAATGACAACCTGCAATTGTTCAAAGGGGCTGGCGTCTGCCTCCCCTTCCATGGTGGGAGTGGAGGAAGTGTACTGACAAGAGCTAATTAAATTATGACCTTTCTGAGCTAGGGGAGATGTCTCAGTCAGTAGAGTGCTTGCCATGTAAGCATGAAGAGTAAGATTGCTCTTCAGAATCCAGGTGACAAAGCCAGGCATGGCAGTGTGTGCTTGTAATCTCAGTGCTAGGGAGGTAGAGACAGAAGGAACCTTGGGCTTCATGGAATAGTTAGCTCAGCTGAGTCAGGAAACTCTAGGCCAATGAGAGATCTTGTCTCAAAATATAAGACGGACATCTCCTGAAGAGTGACATCTGAGATCGTCTTCTGGCCTCCACACATGTGCCCTTACATTCTAGGAACATATTTAAAAGCACACCCCTAAAAGTATACACTTATAATTTAGAAAGAGCCAAATTGAAGCCATTATTGATATCGATCAGAAGCATTCCTTTCTGAAATTTTAGAATTGTGGGAATCCTCTTTTTCGCGGTGACCTTCATAACCCTACTTGCCTAGTTAGAAACAAGTCCGTATGTATTTAAAGGTAAAGGATACACATTTACTAGTTGTTATGTTTATCACAGATAAAGATGGTAGTGCGTCACACTTTCACTGTTAACTCTGAGCATCTCTGAGATGGACCTTATGCATGCCCGTGAACTCAGGTAGTCATCGGCTCTGTGACGTCAGTTGGGACCCATAGAACCTGCTCCTGCTTTTGCCAGGTGTTTCTGAGTCCACCCGACATGTCTGCTTATGTCATAGGTAGCTGATTATCAGAGCCCTGAAATGTTCAACCCTGTGCTTCCTGAACTGTCCCTGGACCCAGCTAACTGTTTTAGGTAAGAGAGTGAGACAAGGTTAGACTTCGTGAGGCGCTGAAAATGAAACAAGAAAGAGGTCGTGAGAGATGCCTCAGCCAGTTAAAGGTGTTGGTTGCTCTTGGAGAGAACCTAGGTTAGAGGCTCAGCACTCACATAGTGGCTCACAACCATCTGTAATTCCAGCCCCCTGGGCATCTGACACCCTACTATGGTGGCTACGGACACTAGACATGCACACGGTGCACAGAATACAAATATGCAGAGAAAAATGCCCATCTTCACAAAATACAAGAAAAATGAATTCTTTCAGTTTCAGCTGAGGTTTCATTATTTTTCCCTAAGAAATAAGAATGTGTAGTCAATGGAGATGATGTCCGGATACTCTGCTCTTTCCACTTGCCACTGACTGGTTGTGGCAGCATATTCTCTGTCCAGTCACATTAGGGCAGTGACAGGCCTGTGATTGGACAGGAATAGGGAGGCAGAGTGAGAGGTCGGAGGCGGGGAGTGGGGGGAAGAGAAGAAAAAAAATCCATCATGGAGGCAAGCGAAGATGATGATCCAGTCCCTGAGTGGTTTTTAATAAACCACAGGTAGCTAAGGGTCTTACAAGTTTAGAATAATTGGGTGAAAACATTGTCTTTATCATTTGTCTCTGAAATTATTGTACTGGCATCTTGTAAATTGTGATCTTATTGATATATAAACCTGATTGGATAATTAACCCTTAAGAGTCATGCTTTTACAGGGTACTAGGCGCTAGATACTGATTGTGGGGTGTGTGTGTGGGGGGGTTGTATGTGAGCAAGATGATCGTGCGAGCTGGGAGAGAATAGCAAGAGCCCGCCGGGACATAGTGATGGAAGGAGCGTTTGCAGGGTGGATTCATTTATATATTTCCCGCAGCAACTGGCTAGGCTTCTTTTTACATTGATTTTCTCCCAGAGTTCCGCCAGTCTCTCATGTAGAAGGGGGTCCTTGCACTGGGAACTTAGGTGACACACTTGTGTCTCAGACCTGTCAACAGACTGGCAGAAGGACTGCCTCTGTAAGGAGCTGAATGTACCCTCTCCAGATCATCTGCTCAAGTCCTGACCTGTGCACCTCAGAGTATATATAACTATATTCGGAGACAGGATCTTTTCAGAGGTAGTGAAACCAAACCTAAGCTGTTAGAGTGTGCATTAATTCAACTAGGCCTTAAAATAAGAGTGACAGAGACAGGCACATAGAGTGAACATGCCTATACAAGGGGCGGCAGGCATGGGGAGGGGGGAGGCAAAAGGGGTTTGTTCTTGTTTTTGTTTGTTTGTTTTTTGGAGGGGGACCTGGGAAAGGGAAAATTTACATGTAAATAAAGAAAATAAAAAAAAAAAAAAAGAAAAAGAAGATGGCAGACCGAATTCCGAGAGCCAGGGAGAGCATCTGGGCACTTATGGCCCTCAGAAGGAATGAACACTGTTGTCATCTTCATTTAGGCCTCAAGCCTCTGGCCCCAGAACCATGAGGTAGCAGTTTCTATTGTTTTAGGCTCCCAGCCTGTGTTTGTTCAAACAACCCCCAAACAGAAACAAAATCATATCCCAGAAGGACACTTGCTGTATTGAGACAGCTCACTGAGAGTCTGACCCTGCTTGAAGGGGTGGGGACTGTCCACTCTGGACTGTGTGTCATCTGAAAAGTGCAGGCAGGTTGGAGGATTCCTAGCGGGTCAAGGTATGCCAGCAAGAGCGGACAGGTGATGCGTCTTCAGGGAAGTGAAGCACAGACAAGAGTGTGGAGGAGAAAGGTCTGGAACACAGGAAGATGCTGTGACTCAGGAAGGTAGCAGTCTGAGGCTGAAGGATAAGAACGATTCTAGGGCTGTGGGCTTGAAGAAACCGAGGATGAGGCTGTTTATAGAGGTAAGGAATGTGGCTGGAGCTGTGTGCTCACCACTGAAGGAGGCTCACAGGCAGCTGTCATGGGAGGAAAGTCATGTCTACTCATAAGGAAGTCCAGACCAATCAAGGTCATTGATAAGCCTAAATGCTTGCATTTCTGACCTATGTATCTGTAAATCACCCCTGACTGAGAATATATGGGATTTTAGTGTCTAAAGCAAGCGTCGACCTATAAGAAATAATGTTAAATGGCTCCAGAAGTCAGTGGTAGTGGCCCAGGGAGACAGGTAGGTCATTATGCTGACAATACAATTCTGCTGAATGAACAAGAGGATACAGCTTCCACAGGAGCCATTTACTTGGTACGCTTATTAATTTCCAACGTGCCATTCTGGGATCTTTCCCAGAAATGTCATCCATGACCCCTGGGAGGAATTTTTCCAAGCAGGTGTCACTGCTTTGTTGCTTAGAGAGGGAGCTTCCGAACGCTTCAGGAGTTACATTTGCTGTACCAGGCATCCCAGGCAGAGGCAAAAATGCCCAGCATATGAGAGATGATAGAAAATGTTATGTCTGAAATGTGAAAACAGTTGAAGCAGTTGTTCCACAGGTTTGTGAATGTAATCAGACCTCCTCGCAGAAAACACAGCCTTAGGTTTCCTGGGCTTAATAGTGTAGAGCAATACCTTTCAAATATTTTTTCAGCTGCAAAATCCTTTTTGAATGAATTCTCAGGGACAACTCAGGATGTCAAAACAGATGGCAGACCAGCACCTTTGGTTGAAGCACCAGGCCAAGGCTCAGAGCCTACTTGGCCTCATCCCCACCCAGAGATTTTGGTGGGATGTAATTTGAACACAGTCTACAGCTTAAAATTCACTTGGAATGAATGGTGTGCTAGTTAGTGTTCTGCCACTACAGCAAAGAATGCAGACTGATGCAGACAAATCATCATAAAAAAAATTAAAGGTTTATTTTGGCTCACGGTTTGGGAGATTTCAGTCTAAGGCAGGTGTCACAGCAGGAAGAAGTGGCAGAGGAATCTGCCCAGCTCCTGGGAGCTGGCAAGCACAGCCAAAGGAAGACGGAGGGACTGAGGTCCCACAGTCCTTGTCAAGGTCACATCTTCAATGACCTGACTTCTCCCTAGGGCTCCCAGGTTTCTACTATCTGGAGATAAAGAAAGGCCAACCCTTAGCACACTTTGAGGAATCTTTCAAGATTCAAACAGTAGCATGTAGCTTGTTTGTTAACTGGCCACACTGAAACGTTGAGGATATAGAAAAACTGAGAACAATTTTAGATTTTTGGATTGGGCTTACTTGTCCCATTTTTTTAAGGCCCTATCTTATGGTACAAAGGACTGAACTTAGGAACTTGAACATGGAAGACAGGTGCTTTGCTACTGAACGATAATGATTTCTCGGGTCCTATTTAAGCCATTCTAACAAACCATCTTACTGTTTAACAACTGGTCACGGCAGTGCCCATTTAATTGCTCATGACTTTCCATTTAGCTGGACTTCATTGGAGGACTGTTTGTCTCTGTTCTAGTTGTAGTAGACTGAGGTGGTTCCCCTGGGCCTGGAGGATTTGCTTCCTAACATGTCTTAACTCCCCATTAACAAATTGGTGCTTGCTGTTGATTGGGATATAGCGTTGGATTTGATCCCTGGTTTGTTTTCAAGTAGTCTCTCCCTGGGTGGCTGGAGCTTCCACTGCCTGGCAAATGGGTTCCGGGAATGAGTGGTCCAAATGACAGACAGTGGCAGCTGCCAGTTTGGCAAGATCTTGGCTTGTAAACTGGCACAGTATGGGTCATATACAGCTCATTTCACTGACCAAAGCAGTGGTAAGACCCACTCGTGTAAGAGGGGGAGATAGAGTCCGCTTCTTCTGAGGGAGCTCTTAAGTAAGTTCTGACCACCAGCCTTCCCAGCCACTTCATTTTTGTAATCCAGTGCACTCAATTAATGTGGGATGCTGGAACACTTGCCTAGTCTTGTTAGCTTGATCTTGTACAGGTCTTGTAACCATAGCCACACAGAGGTCATCCTCAAGCACGACAACGATATGCTCTCATTCAGTTGTTCTGCTTTTTCAACCCACTACCCATTTTATGTTCTTCAAGAGTGCCAACATCAGGAGACCAGGTGAGCCCAAGCCTAACCCAGCCATGCCTACAGTCTTATTCCTCCCACCTTCTCTTCTGTTTTCCTCCTTCTTTTCTGTTTCTCTCTCTCTGCAGGTATCTGAAGTGGACTGTGTAAACCTGCCAACAGGGAGAGGAGTACCCTCTCCCCTCCCCAACCCACCCCAGCTCATCCACAAGGGACAGAGAGAGAGGAACTACCCATTCACTCAGCAAAGTTGTGTCCTGCCGACCAAAGAAGGCCACACAGACCCCAGGGACTGGTGTGGGGGTGGTCCAGCCACCGAGTGCTGTGATAGTAAATGTCCCGGTGAAAAAAAAAGGAGTGCCAAGTATGTGTGCCATCATTACCGTGTGCCAAGTATGCCATCATAACTTCCTGACACATATATGTCATTTCTTCTATACTCTGTCACTTAAGAGACATTTAAATGTTGCCTACTTCATGGGCTAGACTACCAGGACCATGAAGCCTGGGAACCCCCCTTATTGACTTTACAGTCAGTCACATTGCACAAGACAGAACATGAACAGATGTACAGAGACTGACAGTGCTGGTTTTGCCTAGGAATGGTGCTTTGGGGTGTGGTGGGAATTTGATGCAGATAAAAGGAAGCTGTGGGAGCCTGATGAGAGATGACAAGGACTGCCTTGGCTTGTCTGCTTTCTCTTCTTTTCGGTGTTTTGAGACAAGGTTTCTCTGTGTAGCCCTGGCTGTCCTGGAACTCACTCTGTAGACCAGGCTGGCCTCAAATGCAGAAGTCCTCCTGTCTCTGCCTCCCAAGTGCTGGGATTAAAGGCGCAACACCACTGCCCGGAGCTCATCTGCTTTCAAATGCTCTCCACTCTTATCCCTCATCCTGTGCTGCTTCTCCAGTGCTACTCCTCCAACACATCATCCCCACCCCCATCTATGAACCTGGGTCCCTTCTTTACGATGCCCGAGCACTCTACTTGCAGGTCCGCCATTCTGTCTTGCACACAGCTGTTGATTATAAACTTATTGAAAGTGAATCCCAAGTCTTCATTATCCTGTTTTTTTCTTTCCAGGGTCTGGAGCAGTTGCAGGCAATAAGTAATTTATTATCTGCTCAGTGTAAGTATAATATGTGGTGATGCTCTTAGGTGATCAGTGATGGAGGAGATGAAGTTTCTCTTGTGAACTGCTGACTAGATTCTCTCCATGTGTGTTGCTCATTTGTTGAACAGTGTGTCTAGGATATAACAGTAAATCCCACCCTTTAGTGTATGTGTGTGTGTGTGTGTGTGTGTGTGTGTGTGTGTGCGCGCGCGCGCGCGCGCGCGAGCAGGTTAGGCTGGCTGGCCAGCAAGCCCCAGGAGTCCTCCTGTCTCTGGGGTTATAGACATGGAGCACCATACTTGCCTTTTTCACATGAATTCTGGGGATCGAACTGAGGTCCTCACACTTGGTGGCAAGCACTACCCTGAGACATCTTCCCAGCCTGATTCCATATATTTTTAAAGTTCTGAATTACAGACATGTATCCCCATACTTGGCATTTTTACATGAATTCTGCGGATGGACCTCAGCTCCTCATATCTTGTGGCAAGCACTTTACTGACTAAAATATCTCCCTAGCCCGGTTCCGTATAGTTCCAAAGCTCTGGCACAAAACATTGAAAGCTTATGCTTCATCTGAAAAATCAAGATGTAGTCTGTGTTCACAAAGCTAAAATATCTCTCACCTGGCACTGGAGGAAGGTTAGAGACGTGGGGACAATTCTCTTTGTTACCTCTATCTAGTGACAGCTTGGCTGGAGTTTAGAGTTGCCAGTTCCTGCGGTAAACTTTGGGTGAACACTGCCTGCTTCAACACTTTCCGCTCTGAGTCTCAAGGCTGGCCGACTGGCCTGGAAATGGTTTCCAGAGCAGGTATTGCTTAGTCTGAGTTGGAAAACCCACAGGCATCTGGGGAAGCAAAACAGGATGTGGGACGGAAGGTCTGCAGGAACAGCCTCTTTGTGGGGCAGCTGTCAATGACAGCAGGATCCTGAAGAACAAAGAAGCAGACATAACTGGTGACCAGGTCTTAGGACACCTGGGCATCCTTTGAGGGTTAGAGGCTGAGGGAAAAGGAAGTGTTGGCGGTTAATCCAAGTTAGAAGATAATGTCATAACCCGTGGAATTTCCAGAAGACTACAGCAAATCACTTTCAAGGTAAACAAAGGGGTCTGAGTTAGGTTTTTAGAGGCAGATAGCAAAGCCCTCAAACATTTTGAAGGAAGAGATAAAAAGCCTTGGAAGCTCTAAAGACACAGAAAATGAAGGAACAAAGAAAGCACCCCTTCAAAAAATGTGATATTCTCAAAGTTGGCTAGAAAAACTGCAAAGGAATCACGGATGTGGGGAAGTCATGCATTTTTAATCTTACTGTTCTCTCAGATTCTCTGCTTACACCGGGTGAACGAAAATAGAGGAGGAAGGAAGATAGGACATTCACCCCACTTCTTTTTGGAATTTCAAAGAGCAATATCACTTCATTTGCCAGCTACCGAGCAGGAGTACATCCTGCACCCACGAAATGAGAGCCCACCTAAAGTCACCTTTTGAAAAGTGGAGTAGCCAGGGTAGCAAGCAGGAGCTTGGCTAGTGTATATGTTGCTGCCTAGAGTTTGGGCCATGATAAAATGGCACTTAAAGTGCTCACCACAAAGTGCTTCTATTTTGCCTGTTTTGGCTTCTTTTAGTGTTCTTAATTTTTTTTTTCTACCCTCCTGCCAACAAGCGTGTGAGATACATGAAAGCAGAGACACCATCAAAATTGTTCACTGCTGAATCTTAAGGGCATACAGGCCCCATGGCTGGTTAGGGGACCCACTCCATAAAGAGTGGTTTAGTATGTGCAAATAGTGTCTTTACTATAGATCGCTAGTGAAAATTATATCCCCTTCTTTGTCACCCAATGGAATGTTCCAGAAACTGCCTATCTGCAGGAATGTGGCCAGACAATAAAGAACAAGGGACATATAATTTTGGATGGAGAAGCACCTCTGACATCCAGGAGTATATGGTGTCTGGTTTTAGGATGAGAGGCACTGTCTTTAGAAGGGGATGTATCTGAGCAGACATGGTACACTGCACAATACCTCACACCTTCCAAGTGAAAATCTCTTATGTTTGCTCATCTAACACCTCCAAGAGAGGGGAGCCATGTCTATAGCTGTGTACTGTAGACATGGCCACTGTGTGTGTCCAAGTGTGCGTTTATTTGAGTGTGTGTATGTATGCTTGTGTGTGTGTGTGTGTGTGTGTGTGTGTGTGTGTTGTTTAGTTGGAGGAGGTATCAGGAAGGGTTACTTGTGGACTCACATCAGAACCCAGGTCTCCTTATGGTCTTTAGTTCAAACTCTTCTCCTTAATTCCTGGAGGATGCTGGAAGTTGACATTTCCCTCTGGTGTACGATCACCTCATGGTGGTAAGATGAAGGGTGGGAATTTGAAAGCATAGCTTCATGGAAGATGGGGACATTTTGTCTGCGTAATGGGACAAGGGTCAGACATCACAGTAACAACTAGAAGTTGAAAGGCAATCTGACGGGAGCTCAAATCAGACAGGTGACCAGAGACTATGAAAATAGAAACCTGATTCTGTGATTTTTCCCTCCTTTCTCTTCTCCTCTGAAGAATGTGTCCAAGGAGCTGAGCAATTCTTTACAAATATGAGAGACCAGCCATGAAGTGCTGGCGGGGGCGGGGTGTGTGGGGTGTGTGTAAGAATCTCAGAAACCTTCCCTCTGCTGCATGACAGGCACAGACCATAGACACACAGAGGTCCTCCTGCCTCCATGCCACAAGGCAGGGAGGGGAAGATGTCTACAGACCCACCCACTGCCATGCCACAGGGGCAGGCTGAAGACACTTGCCATCATCCCCCGCCACCCCCCACCCCACATGGACAGAGGAGTTTACCCAGAGGCCTGCAAGCCACATGGTCACTTGCAGTGGGAGCTATAATGTGCAAGTATGTGGTGGACAGATGGGAGAGAAAGAAGGCAGAACAGTTTGAACATTATAAAAAGGATGGAGCTGGAGATGATGGTGGAGAGGAATAGCCTGCTATGAGCAGCCTGTTGCCTGAGGCCATGATGACATCCTAGCCTGTGCTACCTCAGAGGGCCACATTGGGATCCAGGGTTATCCAGTGCCTCATATTACCACTAGAGACCATAGGGAAGTCCCTGGTCTGCGCACCACATAGATGTCCAAGGGCTGTGCAGCACGGGCCCCACCCCTCACTGGTTGCCACACACTGTGGAGCTGGCCCTCCATCTTACTGGGCAGCACAATGGTGCTGGCTCTGGAGGTTTAATTAGCCAACCCTAAGGGCATGAGCGCTGACCCTGCCTCCTGCCAATGGCAACATTGAGCGGCCTAGCCAGAGCAGGGCTGGAGTGCTAGCCCTAGTGCTACAGGTGTGGGAGAGCCAGGAGGCAGATCAGCTCAGGTACCACACGGGCCCAGACCCAGGGCTTTGACTTGACCTACCCCAGGATCTATATTATCTGTGAGCTGTTGGAGCGTGTGATAGGGCCCGTCTGGCTGATCCAAAGCTGTAGGATCTACATGACACAGGGCAACAACAGGATAACTAGGAGGAGTCCCAGTGAGGATCCAGTATTGATGGTGTGACAGAAGCCACACCAGAGACCTCGAACCAGAGCAATGACTCATTGCAATGAACATTTGCATGTGAAGATGTGTGGACAGAGAGATATCCTGTGGGACACACTGTGACATGCTACAGCTTCCACAACAAAATGTTTTCTCTGCTGTCTGATTTGTTTGTTTGTTTGTTTATTAATTTATTTATTTGTGTGCTTTTATTTCCTTTTGGAGGGTATGGGGAGATGTGCGGAACGGGGTTCATGAAGTGGAAGTTACAAAGAATCAATAGATAGTTAAAATATGAGAGACCAAGGCAAGTTACACATCTATCATGTTTTCCTTCGGAGGTTGTCATTGTTTTCCTGTGATAGAGAGCCAAGGTTTATCCTGTATTATATTTATGTGATAGAAGAGTCATGTCTTCAGGTTCCCAGTGTGACTCTACTTGTTGTGGCTTTCTGTGTCTCTGGAAGGCTTGATGCTCAACAGATTCCACATAGAGACAGCAGCATACAGATAAACGTACTAGAACACTGAAATGATGTTTTGACCAATGGCAGACTGCATATTCCACATAGCTAAGGTATATTCCATCCACCATTTGAATATGTGTAGTTTGTGTCAATACCCTCTGAATACGTACACTGCAACAATATCCTTGGATGCTGAATTGCCTCTTAGAGCGCGCCCTGTCATTAAGTAATATCTGCTTATAGTTATACGACAAAGCTAAAGTTACTCTGTAAACAAATGGCCATGGTTTGGAGAGGCGGGGAAAAAAACGTGTCTCCGTTCTCACCCGAGCAAACACCTGGGAACAACAGGGATGACTTGTGACTCTCTTTCCTTACACTTTATCCTGGATTTAGTCTTAGCAGGAACATGTAGGTGCCTCATGTGTCCAAGGGTAGGTAGTATAGTGGTTATACAAGAACAAGTTTGATTTAAAAATTATACATATATACACACATACATACGTACATACACATAGACACATATATGTACATATACATATGTACATATACATACATACACACATATCTATCTATCTATCTATCTATCTATCTATCTATCATCTATCTATCATCTATCTATCTATCTATCTATCTATCTATCTATCTATCTATCTATCT
>JADRCD010238181.1:11376-22141 GCA_019843815.1 Montemys delectorum
TCTATCTATCTATCTATCTATCTATCTATCTATCTATCTATCTATCTGGTGTTGTTGGGACAAGGCATTTACATATCTGGTAGTGCCTCTACCACTGAGCTACATTGCTGTCCCTGAACTTGCATTTTTGAGAGTTCTATGTCATGTTAACCTACTAATAAATCAACCTCAGTTAGGATGACATCTTTTGAATTCCTGCTGACCCACATGGTTCGTTTTTTTTTTCCCCCTTGCCTCATCCTCAAATAAAATATGGTAGCACATTTTCTCTTCCACATTCTAACTAATTTTTTAACTCTTTATCTGCTTGAGAGCAGATAGTCCCAATGAGCTTAGGAGAAGGCAGCGTTAAACCCGGAGTAGGTTGGAAGAGTCCGAGTTAACCATCTCCTTTCGAATCAGGTGCTTGGAAATGTGGAACTCTACAACTTTTTGGCAACTAATGTGTTCTGAAGATGAATCGTGGCCACTTCAGTGTTTATTGACAGTCTTCAGCTGTCTGTGGATATTGGGATCCATGGAGAAGAACACTCAGAACCCACAGAGAACAGTATCTACTCAACGATTTAAAGCTCTCCTTCATTCTTCCCTTCAGTTAATATTGGTTCTTCCTTATACGAAGCAAACCGAGAGTGTTCATTTTTCCTAATCAGATTTCCATTTTCATGTGACATGAAGGGACAGAGGAGTTAGGGGGGGGGAACAGAGGAAGGAGCAGTGGTAGAATATGAGGGCGCATAGTCTACATTGCTCAGACAGTGATTGATCCTGATTGGCACTTTATAGACTTTGGATTTTTCTCCGTGAGCTCCTGACCCAAGAGGAGCTGTTCCCTTTGGCAGCAAGGCCCGTCCATGTGTGTCAGCTTGGCCAGCCTGCTGGATGGACAGATTCAAATGCAAATAGTGATTGCTGTTTGGTATGTGGGAGGCTTTCAGTAGAAGCCTTAGAAGATTGGACCCTTTGTGGAATCTGAAGAATCAATTTACTCTCTCCTTGGTGCCCACCGAACAAACCTCTCTACTGCTTCTTTCTCTGGTATGGAAGATAAATGAGAAATCCCATTATTCAGCTCATGCTATTGTCATGGCAGTTTCCTTCGAGCCTCTTGGCAAAACCCTGCTTGCTTTAGAACTGTACATCATACCAGATCCATTGAGAGCCATTATTTATCTGACAGGATATTTATAAAAGCTGGCATTAGCTGTGGCTCCCAGTCAATATGTTTCTCTCACGCTGACACACATCACACCAACAGGCTTGAAATATTTAAATACAATAGTCCCTTCAAGAAATCATTAATTTTTCTATCACTGCCACTAGTGATAATTTGATGGAAATGGATTTTGTTGGAAGAGCTGAGCTGTCTAGAGTGGATACTTTCAAGTTTCCACACTTCAGAAGCATTCCCACACTTCAGTGTAGGGCACAGTGAGGGTCCAGGGAGACCAGAACCCGGAGGTCCAGAGGCAGTGGCACAGCAGCAGCCAGCTCACCCCAGCACCGCCCCACCCACTTCAGCGAGGAAAGTGGTTAAATATAAAGGAGAGAAAATGAAACAGAGGCCCAGCCACCTCATTAAGGTCCCCATTTCTGCCTCTCTGTCCCCTCCCACCTGCCCCCTGCTTCTCAGCTCCTTCATTCTCCTTGCCCTCCCCTCTCTTTTATCCCTCTCTCCACACTCTCTGCCTCCTCCCTTGGCTTTAGCTTTTGCTCTTTGATCTTTTTCTTCCCTTATTCACATCCCCTGTGGGGTGTGTGACTATGTAGAAACGGAGGACAGTCATAAGTGTATCCCTCAGAGTCTCTGCTCCCTGGAGGGTCAGGGTCTGGGACAGGGTCTCTGTGTCTGGCTATTGGCTCACCCCTCACTGGGAATCCTCATCCATAATTAATGGAGAACATTTCTGTGACCTCTCACAATGGAGGACAGGGCTCAAACTGTGAGGCTTGCTGGAGGCGGGAAGGATTTGGAACTTGTCCAGAATATGATACCTTGTGTTCCAGGCATGTTTCCTTAACAAAGGAAAGAGGTCCTGCAAATGCCATCAGCAGCCAGCTTTAAAAGCCCTGCAGCAGCAGCAGTGGCCTTTCTATAATAGAAATGGGACGTCAGCTCCCATGGTGAGCAGACAAGAGATGTGGGTTTTTTACATATTAGACATGTCAAAGCTTGGTTAAATCATGACAAAACAAAACAAAACAGTAACAACCAAAGTCATCTTGGGATGCATCTTGGAGTCTCGGTGATTTCCTCTTGTCAAATTTGTGGTCCATGTGGAAACGATAATGCAGGATAGTGTGGAAGGCTCCAGATTGCCTCTCTGAAGTGCTGTGGCTCTGTCTGTCCAGATGCAAATGCTAGGACCTAGTCCTGTCTCCTCTCTTTCCTCTACTCCAAACACTCATGCTTGTCCTATTCCTTTATAGTCTCTTCTGACACAGTGTCAATCAACTCTAAGCAGCTCTGGGTCATAATGAGAAACGAACAGAGAGGATAGTGCCTCCGAATTCAAGAATATTGTGTGTTGTTAGCTGTGGAGAGGGACCAGACTTAGCCACAAACATGTCATGGGAATCATAAAAGGTAGATCTCAGCCAGAGTAGAAGTTTCCAGGAAGGGGGCGGTAGGAGAGGACTTCCTAGACTGTAAGTGGAAATGTGAAGGAAGGATACTGGGGGAGAGGTAAAGAGGCACAGAGCTTAAGTAAGGCATTGATAATGGCCAAGACTAAACCCTGTCCAGACTGCCAGAGAGGACAGGAAGTACCCACATCTTCAGCCTGCTCCACACTCTAAGTTGATAGTTAAAACAACCACCACAGATAGATGATAGATAGACAGACAGACAGATAGACAGACAGATGAATGATGCATAGGTAGATGATAGATAGATGATCATAAGATTCAGCTGGGTGAAGGGAGGTTCTAAAATGGAGTATTTAAATTTTTTAAGATCAGTCACTCAAAAAGAGTGCAGAAGGAATGTGCTGGAAACAGGGGCCTCTGGGAGAGTGTGGGTAAGAAATTGATGGTGAGGAAGATTAAGAAGAAGAACTTGGCAAGTTTCCATATGAAAAATCTGGAGATAAGAGGGATAAAGAAAATGAAATGAAAAAGACCATTTGCTCACGGTTCTGAGCTGTGTCTCCATGTTATCTGGGATGTTAGAAGTCATACTGTCAGGCTGGAGGCATGGCTCTGTGGTTCTGAGTGCTCAGTGCTTGTTGCTCTTGTTTGTGTAAGACTAGGGCCCTGACCCCAGCACCCATGCTGAGTGGCTCCCCATTGCTTGTAACTCCGGTTTTAGGGCAACTGATAACCTTTTCTACCCTCACCTGCACACATGTGACTAACACAGACACACGGACAGACATAGACACAGACAGACAGAAGACACACACACACACACACACACACACACACACACACACACACACACAAATAAAATCTTAATAATAAAGTCAAACTCTCAGCGAATGCTCAGGTCCCCAAGATTTCAGGAGGGATCGAAGAAGCTGTGTGATGGCTGACATCTTTCACTCGCTGTCTGTGGGAGATTTTGTTGAAAGGGGAGGGCTTAGCTTATGTAGCAGCAGACTAGGAACTGAGGGCAAGATAGCGTTGTGCACCGTGAAGGACTTGGGGGGCACAACTCCAGAACATTTGTCCAAAGAAAGATTAAGACATGATTCCAATAGAAAGAAGAGTCTTGCTGGCTTGGGGAGATTTTGAACGCGGGTTGGGGATCATTAAGTAGATGGCCCTTGGTTGGAAAACCATGCCATTACAAGTTCATTTTGAAACCCAGGACGCGTCATGCCTCTGCTGCTGGTGGCTAGTTCTTTCTATAATGGCATCTTTCATTTCTAGGGGCTTTAAATAGAAAAGCAGTACTCAGATCCACCACCGCTGCTCCAGGAAGCTACAGAGCATTCAAAGAATTGCTTTCTTCAGAGTAAGAGAATAAAGAGAAGCCGTTCTGGAGGTTTTAAGTTAGACATGTTATTCTTTTGGAGACCCCATAACTGTTCATTGTTACATGATTGTTTAGTAGCCTAGGCAGGATAACAGAGCAAGCTTGAGTCCGTGGATATCACGGTCACAGTGGTAAATGCTTGGCACAGACCCCCGTGCCTGTCTGTTTATCACCGAGTGGAAAGATGTTTTGAAACTGGCCAAGAGCTCAGCAGGCTTCACAACGCCACCCTTCTTCAATGTGAGATGAAAGTTCGTCAAATTTCTAAGCCTGGTTCCGCAGTGACTTTAATTTCATTATTTTTTAAAATTAATGTTTTTCAGTGACCACTAGACTATAGCAAAATGCTGCAGAAACTAATTTTTGCTGGTCACAATAATGCAAATGGCTTCTGGTTTTCTTTTCTTTCTCTATAGCTGCTGGCTTTTCATTTTGTTTCAAGCAGTGACGTGTACTTTTTGTTAACAAGATACCCAAATTATCCAGCTAGAGGCTGAGCCTGTTAAGTTGGTATGTCGGTTGTTCGATTGCCTCACATGCATGGAGTTCTGGGATCAATTCCCAACACCATATAAACTGGGCATGGGGGCATAGGGGAAGCAGAGGCAGGAGGGTCAGAAATTTAAGGTCAAGTTCCAGATTTGGCTACTGAGCAAGTTCAAGGCCAACCTGGGCTGTATGAGCTCTCATTACAAACCAACCAACCAACCAACCAACCAACCAACCAACCAACCAACTAACCAAGTGAATTTAAAGCAGTGTGAAATCTACTCTGGAGGAAGGCTCCGGGAACGACTGACTTTGACTCTCACTCTGTCAGATGCTTCTCTCTCCTTGTCTGGAAGCAAGTATCTCGGGAGTCAGCCAGAGGTGTGGCCTTGCCTGGTGAGTTGATTAGTTTCTCTGCTTTCCTCAACAGCTTGGAGTCTAGTTTGGTCTTTTTCAGTTTGTCCCAGGTCCTTTAAGCACTGTTGCCCATCCCCAGCTATTCTCCTTTCCTCATTAGTCTGTGACAATTAAAATGCTCGTTGGCATCAGTTCATCACAAATAGAGATTTAGGCAGAGGCAAAGAAAATGGCAAGTTGATTCCGACTCCCCTGATGAGATGGGCATCTAGTTCTATATTTGAATTTCATCTGTAAATTATAGTCAGGGTGAAAATTAAAAATGAAAAGTTTTAAAGGGCTTGAAAGATAGTTCAGTCATTAAAGGGGTCTGGTTTAACCCTAGGAACTCACGGGAAATACCATGTATGATGTTCCATATTTGCAACTCCAGTCTTGGGGAGGCAGAGTCAGGAAAAACCCTGGGGTTCAAGGCCAGCCAGTCTGCTCTTCTTGGACACAGCCAAACCAGTGACAGATCTTGTAAAAAACCAAACCAAACCACACCACACCACACCACACCACAGCACACCAAGTAAACAAAAGGTGGATCATGCCTGATGAATATCAATGATGCTATTCTCTGGCTGGAAATGTGTACATTTCCCACCTACACATGCACATACAGGCCAGAGAAAAATCTATAAGCTATTAAGGAAGTATCCCAAATTCTAACTCTAATTCTACCCAGTATCCATTGCAACCTTCTAACTTGGAAGACTTTATTTCTGCTTTCTTCCAAATTTTACATCCTAGATTGGTTTACATCAAGGGGTAGATGTTTGACAGTTTTGTCCAAAGAGATTTCAAGAAAATATTCACCCTTTTCTTCATTCATCCTTTCTTTATATTTTCTGGTCTGCGGGCCTTAAGTAACTTAGTTGTGATGTCTGGGGAGGTTGTAGTTATCTTGTAGACATGAGGCAATGATAATGAGACCTGAGATCTACATACTAGGATAGTGGAATGGGAACATAGGAGAGTTTATCTCCCAGTAAAGCCAGCGAGGCACTGTGTCTGCCCATGGATTATGCACTCCTGGACTCTCTAGTAATGGAGCTTTCCAGCTAAGTCATCCTGATATGGAAATATAATCCTGAGTCCTGAGAGATGTTTCCAGGATTGCTTGACTCCTTTGTTCAGTAAAGCCAGGAAATGACTGATGGGCAGCTTCATCATGTGACTTTTCCCTAATGGTACGTATATGGCTATCATTAGCTCCATGTCTCTTCATCCTAATGTCATTCTGACTTTTTCTACATAGTCCTACCCTATCTGAAATCTTCACCATACCAGCAAGAGAGTTAGGGCTCCAGTGAGGAGCCACGAGTAGCTGTGGATGGGTTAGCTAGATTCATGAATGATGTGGGAATGGAATTACTCTAATAGGATCAGTGCGATTTCCTGGAAAGCAATGGGACCAACTGTATACAGCTAGCTGAGTGTTCTGATTTGTTTTAGTTTGTGTGGCACTTAGGTTCAGACACAGAGGGGTGTGCATGCTAGGCTAGCTAAGCACTCTACCTTCCGAGCTACTCCTCAGGCTCAGCTATTTTTTTTAAAAAATATTTTAAATACAAAAATTGCATTCATTGTGTATGTGTGTGTGGTGTGTATGTGCAGGTACGCATGAGTGTGTAGGTCAGATAATAATTTTGGGGGTTGTTTTTATCTTTCTACCATGTGAATCCTAGGAATTGAACTCAAGCCACATCTGGCTTGGTGGCAAGGGCCTTTACTCACTGAACCATCATACTGGCTCACAGCTAAATTTTTAAGCTGCGGTGTCCACATAGCATGATTCACTTGATATGTATATATTTTTCTCTTTGATTATATTATTTATCATTACATGGCTTCAGAAGGAAAGGGCAGGACTTGAGCAATTGAGATGTAATCACACAGATATAACACTGTAATTGGTTCTCTTTGAATGAATGATCACCGTGCTTGTTTGGTGATGTTTATTATTATAATTATTAGAGCATCTTTGGAGCTATTATGTGATTATTCTTGCATCTTTCCAGTTTGAGAGTTTTGAAAAACAGTTGAGATAATCTTGTTGGGGTGCATACTTTAAAAATACAGCATATATTTAATGTGGAATTTTGTTGTGTGAAAAACCTTACA
The DNA here is from genome assembly GCA_019843815.1 of Montemys delectorum. Lineage (NCBI taxonomy): Eukaryota > Metazoa > Chordata > Mammalia > Rodentia > Muridae > Montemys > Montemys delectorum. Next base: position 18,371 of record JADRCD010238181.1, read on the forward strand.
ATTTAAAGTACTATCAGACAGAGGCACTTGTTGTTCTTAAGGTGTGTGTGTGTGTGTGTGTGTGTGTGTGTGTGTGTGTGTGTGTTTTGGTGGTGTATGAGGGAGGGTGAGGCCTGACTGAGAAAAAGGTAGAACACGAATTGGAGGAAGTGAGTTTTCTATGCATAGTTAAATGAGAGCAATCTCTCACCCTACCACTATAGGAGAGAAAAAGTGAAAAAAAAATTGAGGACTGAGAAAATCAGTGTGCCTACATTCTCACTTGCAAAAAAACGTGATTTTGAAAACCATGAAAGCTGCACCTTTGAAGAGTGCATTTCTATCCCTGGGGCCATTGTCATCACTGACCACTTCTACTGGGCTCTCATCAGTCTCAAAACAAGCGGTGTACTCATTATCACCCAGTCCCATTCCTCCCCCTCCCCCTGGTACCCACCAATTTAGTGTCTGTCTCCAAGGACTTGCCTAGTCTTCACTGATAGTTTAAGAGACGACTCGAGTTAAACACCACACACCAGGTCCAGACAATACCACGTGAAGAAGGTTTAATTGGGGAGAGTGGGGGAAGGTTGAGAGAAAGGGGAGAACAAAAAAAGGGCGGAGAGAGGAGGGTTTCTCCTTTATATCTGCGTGATGACGTATGTACTGCCCAGGTGAAGTTGGGTAGCCCTAGGGGTTCTTGGGAATGGGGGGGGCATTGCCATGGTAACAGATCTGTGGTCCTGCCTATTTACAGGTGCAGGCACTCAGTGATGCTAACATTCACACCTCGAATACGCCAAAGCATGCACCCCGTGATTGTCCATGACTGGCTTATTTCACTTAGCATCGTATTTAGAAGGTTTTCCTACTCAGCCTGCATTGAGACTTTGTCTTTTGTAGGCACAAGGATAGCCTAGCCTTCATTTTTCTGCTTATTCCCCAGTGGAGAGGCATTTACTGCTTCTCTCTTTTGGTGGTTATAGGGAATTCGTCTAGATACCTGCATGTACAGGATTTTGGGAGGACTGACAACACTCGCTGACCAAATTTAGTAAAACTCTTCCACGTCTTCCCAACGAAGCCTTGACCATCGCCTCGTCGTTGCCAGGCTGGGACAGCCCAGTTTCGGAAAAATTCCTGCCAAATTGGCTTAAGCAAACCTGTTCCCTCTCTGCATGAGTCCCTCCGTCCTAGATTCTGATATTTAAGGGTTCTGACGTGGCTCTAGCGAGCACCCGTAAAGCTGTGCAGTGAGAATCCCATTGATACCTGCTCATGTGCTCTCTTCTAGGGGGTTGCTGCCCAGCTGCCCAGCTCCAACGTCCTTGCTGTGTCTGGAGTGGCGACACTCCCTTCTTGCCTTTTGCAGTCCTGACACCTTTCACAACAGTCCTGAATAAAGTCTGCCTTACTATTTTAACAACTGTCAGGATAATTTTTCCATAGCAGGGCATATGCTTTTATTTCCCACTGGGAATGGAATTGTCAGGTTATATGGAAGTCTGTATTTCGCATCTTGAGCTACACCGTTGTTTCCCATACTGCTTTCACTGTAGATTTCACAACCCAGCCTTGACTGATAAAAGCTCTAGCTTCTACGTAACCTAGGCGACATTTGTATTTTGGGGTAAGAAATGTGTTAACCATACAATCAAATGTAATATATTAGTTTTTGAAGTTTTTTTTTTCTTTTTGTATATGATTGCTTTTGACTGCTTCAATTTTCAGTAGTCTTCTACCTGATAAACAGACTCCATTTGTTACCTTTGTTGTATCTATGATTGAGATAGCCAAAAGGATAAGTTAGAGGCAGAAAAAGAGCTATTGGGCTCACTGGTTAGGAGGATCAGTTGACCATAGCTTGTTTGGCCTCATTGGCTTGAATCATGGAGAGAGGATATGATACAAAGGCTGGGTAAACACACACACACACACACACACACACACACACACACACACACACACAGAGGCAGGGGATAAGTCGAAGAATGGGAGAGCAAGGAATCAGGGAAAAGATGGCCCCAATGATCCACTTGCTCCATCTGGTATCTTCTATGCCCTATGCTTCTACAGTTTCCCCCAGTAGACCCACTTGGGCTTGGGAAACATGAACCTTTAGGGAGCATTTCATACGCAAGCCTTAAGATGAAGTGTTATGAGCAGATTGCATCTCTACAGTGGCCTGATCCTGTTGGAAGGAAGCAAGGGTTGCAGATGAGTCTTGGACAAAGCTCAAATTAGCATCAATCACGTTGATATCAGAATCCCAAGTCAATGGTGACACCATAGATGAAGGGATGATGGGCTTGGTGACACAGTCAAGGTGTGTGTGTGTGTGCGTGTGCGTGTGTGTGTGTGTGTGTGTGTGTGTGATACAGTTGAGGCATGTATGGCTCAAGACCTCCCAGAGCTTCAGTTCCTGGGAACCTGATGCTCTTTTGGCATCTGCACTTATGAGCATATAACCAGCCTCTACTCACATAGAATCAAAAATAAAATTAATCTTAAAAATAATGTAAAATGACTTAAATTTTGCCCTGATAAATCTTGGGCACATCTGGCTGCTTTAGATGTAATTCCATTGATCCTTGGCGGCAGCACAACCAAGCTTAGCTAAGAAGGAGGGGACTACACTGAGGGGTCTACACGACACCCAGGTAGAAGCTGCTGTCATCGCTGCTCACTCTATACTGTTGAGTGGCCAGCTTTACTCTCTAGGAAGGAGATGAGAAAGAGCAATGTCTGTGTAAATAGGAAGTTTGTCTCTTCAACATACCTTATTGCTTTATAGAACATAATTACACACAAGTGCACATGCTATACACATGAACTGCGTATGCAGACACAGCACTCTCCAAGTCCTGTGTGGTCGAGATCATGAGAGATCCATCCTGATATGCTCACCTCTGTGCTCCAATTCCATGAGGCTGGACACTCTGCAAACATGGCCGGTTTCTCTCCACTTCAGCTCACATTAAAAAGCCTCAATCACTAACCGGCTTTATTTCTGTGATATTGTTTTCTCCCAGTCAGATATGGCACATTTATTTTCTTTTGAAATAGGTTCTTTTACAGGCAAAATGTAGTAGATCAATGACTTCATTTAAAAAATGTTTGTCTTTCCAGAAATTGAAGAACAACAACAAAAGAACCTATAATCTTATTGATTGGAATGTACTGAAAATTTTAACTGAGTGGTTTTTTTTTTTATAGTGCTGCAATGCAATGTCTTTGAAATAGGATGTAGATGCTTTTCCATGAAGACACAAGCTTTTAATTAATATTCACAACAATTGATATGGATAATTTTGGTCACTAGAGGACTTCTATAGTTTCCCATTGATGCAATAGAAAAATATCTAGGACAACAGAAGAAAAAGTAATTAACAACTGAATATAAGGGTCATAAAGTGGAATTATTCCCCAGTCCATAGTAAGTACTACATGCATACAAAATTATTTTCCGAAACTAAAAGATGATATTCAACACCATGTTTTTATCCTTTAAAATCTGTGCATTTAATGTTTTTCTTGAACATGGGCTTTTTGGGTTGCAATATACATCATTAGATGCTGACCAGACACGCTGGAGAGAGAAGACTTTAGAGTAATAGTTAGAGATGTAGTAATGGATAGAGAAAAGAGTGCTCAACTTAAACTTTCTTTCTTTCTTTTTCTTTTTTCTCTCTCCCTTTCTTTCTTTCTTTCTTTCTTTCTTTCTTTCTTTCTTTCTTTCTTTCTTTCTTCCTTTCTTTCTTCCTTTCTTCCTTCCTTCCTTTCTTTCTTTCT
>JADRCD010238181.1:25487-60093 GCA_019843815.1 Montemys delectorum
TAAAGCCATTTGTTGCCATGCGGATCCCATTCCCCTACCTGAGCTGCCTTGTCTGGCCTCATTGAGAAAGGATGCACCTAGCTCTGCAGAGGCTTCATATGCACGGTAGCAGGATGCCCAGGGGGGCCTCCACCCTCTCAGAGGAGAGGGGAAAAGGGGAGAAACTGTGTGAGGGAGGGCCTGAGGAAGTGAGCAGTAAGAAGGATGTAAACTGAATAAATAAATTAATTAATAGAGGGGGAAAAATAAAATTCCTCAAGCTCATTCTGATAAATGCCAGCAATATGAAGGACTGGACGCTGTTTTGCTGGTGTTTGTCTGTTTTGCACTATCCAGAAAATACATGTTGTAAGTGAAGTGCCATATTTGTTATTACAATTTGACCTCGAATCAGGAATCTCATGACTTTAGCTTTCTTGGTGTATCCATGTAAGAAGTCTGCCCCCATATCCAGCACCAGTAAGTTACTTTTTCAGGCCCATCGCTGCTGTCCAGATTTCTAATTTTTACTGTAGAAAGTGAGAAGCGCTGTGCGCATGCGGATCACATTCGTTATGTTTTCACCGCTATGAAAAACACTTGACAAAAGAAACTTAGAGCAGAAAGGGCTTAGCTTCGGCCCATAGTTCAAGGGCACAGTCCACCACAGCAGGACAGACATGGTGGCAGGGGCTTGAGGGAGTTGGCCATGTGACATCCACAGTCAGCAAGCTGAGAGAGAAATAAATGTTACTTCTTAGCCCACTTTCTATTTTTGATTCAGTCTGGGACCGTCACCTGTGGGAAGTCATAGCTGGGATGTGTCTTCCCACCACAATTAACCTAATCTAGAAACTCCCTCACAGGTGTTTTCAGATGTTTGCCTGCCAGACTGTGTCTCAAAGAGGACTGTAATCCCAAATGGGTATTGTCACATTCCCATTCCAGGAGAAATACTTTGCTTCTCAGCTGTATTGCTATCCAGAGAACTGAACAACACTGTAACATAATGAAAAACAGAAGGAGAGACCATGCTAAGCACTAAGTCTTGTCAAGTCAACAATATTAACCATCTCATGGGCAAGTGAATTATATATACTCCACAGAACAATTATTTATTCAAGAAAAGTTACGTACCACATATTATGCATCTAGGAGAAGTGAAGCATGAGTAGAAATAGTCCACATCTCCTGATCTGGAGGAAGGTACCACTGTAAGAGTACATATGTCACACAGTATGGTGACTTCAGGGTTGGTGACAGATGCCAGTATTGGAGTAAAAAGGAATATCCGATTCCATGAGTGGCCTGAGAGGAGTTTCATAAAGCAGTGGGTGCGGTTCCTTCAAGTAGGATCTGGATGGAGTCACTGACGAGAGGTCATTCAATCTCTAAGTCTAGGAAGAGCCAAGGAGGGCTGGGAAGGCTGAGCTCTTGCTCAAAGGGAAGGTCAGGTGAAAGTGACCAAGAAACACCTGGAAGTGGTCAACAGCCTTAGTCATCAGGAAAATGCAGATAAAAATTATAGAGTCCATCCTACACCAGGGACAATGGCCATCACTGGGAAAACAAGTGACAGCTAGCAAGTATATAGGAATCAATGAACCTTGTCTGTGGCAATGTAAATTGGTCTGGTTACTAGGGAAATTGGTCTGGAGTTTTCCAAAGAAACTGTAAAAAGAGTTACCATGTAACCACCAGGCCACTTCTCCATATCTACCCATGGGACCTAAGTTAGCACAACACACAGATAGTTTCATATGTATGTTTATTGTTATCTTATTCATAATGACCAAGGTTTGGAGCTCATCAGTGACTAATGGATAAGGAAAACGTGGAACATAAACACAGCGGAGTATCATTCAGCCATAAAGAAAATGCAATTATATCATTTGCATGAACATGCATGTACCCAGAAATCATCAAACAATAGTCCATACTTAAGCACCACTTCCTTGAACTTAAAAATTCTACATTGAAAAAAGACATTAAAGCAAAAGAGAGACCATCTTAAAAGAGAAAGGATACTAATAGAGAGAGACGGGGGTAAGAAAAAATAATGTGTGTGTGTGTGTGTGTGTGTGTATAATGGTGATCCAAGTTCATTATATACATGTGTGAACACATTAAATTTGAAAATCATTATATTGTACAATTAATATATATTGATCTGTAGGAGCCCTGTTCAGGTACAGAGGAAGTGTGTGTGTGTGTGTGTGTGTGTGTGTGTGTGTGTGTGTGTGTGTGTTGGAGACAGATAGAGATGAGAAGCTATCAAAGACATTGGTGCCATATCTGTGGTTTTTACACACTGCTAGGAGATTTGTAGTTTAGCTGTTAGGTGATAAGAAGTCACCAAGTGTGTCTGAGCTTGACAATGACGTGATCCAATTAGAGTTGTCGAAGAGATAGCTCTGAGAAAAGAGAATTGAAAAGTGCTGAAATAGAGCCCAGGACTTCAATAAGGATCCCGTGATGAATCTGTTAATATCGAGGGAAGCACCGAAGGCTGGCTAGATGTGGATCACCTTAAAGGTAAGGCTTGCACTTCATTTCAGAAGTAGGCTCCATGGCATTCGGTGAGTAATTGGAAAAAGATGAAAAATTGTTAGCATTAAAAAAAAATTCCTTATGTAAGAGTGAGATACTGAGAGGCTGAGACGAGAGGACCGGGGAAAGAAGAGGCTAGAGCAGAGATAGGGCGTGGGATCAGCTCTCCACCACTGTGAAGAAAAACTAGAGGTAACTCATGAGGAGGGAACTGCTTTTGTGGCTCATTGTTTCAATGCATGGCTAGCTCATCTTGCCATTTTGGGTCTGTGGTGAGGCAATGCCAGTAGGTTAAGAGAAACTGCTCTTTTTGTGAATGCCAAAGGCAAAAAGAGGTAGACAAGAGGCTGACTCCCACAGACTCTCTGAGGACATGCTCCAATAACGTACCTTCCTTCTCCTAGGCTTTACCTTATCTAGTTTCTCCATCTTCCCATAAGACCACACTGGGGCTCAAGAGTTGAACACAAGAGTCTTTGGGGGATTTTTACCACATTAACTGTAGAAAATACAGATATTAACAGTACTGGTATTCATGATGCATAGATTGATGATGTATTCTCCTTGGTAAGCCCAGGATTGCAGTAAGCCTGCCTGGAGAAGGAATAGGACCATAGTCCTCTTTAATCTAACAGAAGGGAAAGCAGATGATGGAACTGGAGTTCATGGAAGGGAAGAGAGAAGAGTGTAGTGACGGGTTATTGGATTATTATTTTAATGAGTTAGTGAACAAGGACCTTGGCTAGGAACCATGGTTAGGAACATGATAAAAAGGAAATTTTTTTTCTATTTTTTCTTGGATATTTTCTTTATTTACATTTCAAATTTTGTCCTCTTTCCTGGTCCCCCCCTGAAACCCCTATCCCATTCCTCCTTCCCCCGCGTCTATGAGGGTAGTCCCCTACCCACCCACTCCTGCCTCTTCTCTCTTGAATTCCCCTACACTGGGGGTATCTATTGAGCCTTCAGAGGACCAAGGGCCTCTCCTCCCATTGATGCCCTACAAGGCTATCCTCTGCTACATATGCTGCCAGAGCCATGGATTCCTCCATGTGTACTCCTTGGTTGGTAGTTTAGTCCCTGGAAACTCTATGAGGTCTGGCTGGTTGATATTATTGTTCTTTCTATGGGGTTGCAAACCCCTTTAGCTCCTTCAGTAAGAAGGAAAATCTTGAACAATCCATTCTTTCAGATAGAGAGGAGAAACCATGGTGTGATTTCAAGCAACAGATGGTAAGGGTCCAACTGAGGCTGTAAAGTACATATTTACACATTGTCTATTCACAAGTAAAATCCCCTAAAACAAGCAAACCATTATTCTCAACTCCATCCCATAAGACTTTGGAAAATGGTTCAGGTTTATCTTGAAGATGTGTTAAGAAGGTGAGAGGAAGAAATTATGTCGTACACCACGTAACAAAAATTCTGTTCCTAGAAACACCTTCACTTTCCCCTTTTGATGACAGTACACTGGCAGTGATATTGCACTGGATCACCACTTCCTGTCTTATGGAGCTCTGCCTCATTTCTATCTGCCCTCACTCTGCCACCTTTCCCTCCTCCTTGAACCACTGAGGGGAGGATTGGCTTTTACCATTGTTTCTTTTTGTCTGATTCAAGGTTTCACTAGGTAGCCCAGGCTAGCCTCAAACTCATAGCAATCTTTCTTTACCCCTCATTCTCCCAAAGTCTGAAGTTACATATGTGACCTCTGTGCTCACATCCCAGTTCTTCCTTAAAGGCTTCATTTTACTTTTCTTTATGTGTATGTGTGTACTTCTCTTTGTATACATGTGTGCATGTGCCCACAGAGGCCAGTAGAGAGTGGACCTGGAGTTACAGGTAGTTGTGAGCTACTTGATATGGGTACTGGCAACCAAATTCTGGCCCTGTGACAGAACAACAAGTGTTCCTAACTGTCAGGTCATCTCTCAAGCCATGTGACCTGAGTTTTTACTTTAAAAGGAGAAAAAAAAAAGGAGAATTCTATGGCCTATTTTATGTCATTTTTGTCTTTATGAACCTTTTCTAGCTCTCTTCTCTGCACATTGCCTTGGGAACCTCAAGAAACTCCTTAGGTTCTGAACACCACAAATAACAAGGGAAAGATGATTTCTAAGGAGAAGTGAGGGTTCTGAGAAGGGAAGACTCTGAAAGAGGCTCCCATCACTTGGGGTTTAACATGTTTGAACTATGACAAATCTCAGTAGCTGTGCACCAGCAGTGAAATGTGACATGGCTGAGCAACGTAGCACTAAATACCATTGAAGACATGTTAGGAGGTCTGCAGTAATCTCACTCTGCGATTCTGAGAGGGGGCTGGAAGGGGGCACAGCGGTTAGGATGTAAAAAACCAAATAAGTAATAAAAACGAAGGTGTGTAGATGTTATGTATGAGCCGGTTTGTTGGCACGCTAGTGGGTGTAGGTGAAATGCTTTCATAGGCCAGCGATGATCACTTTCTGAGAATAACTAAATGAATTCACTACTATGTGCATTTTGCTCATATGTATTTATGTGCACCATGTGCATGCTGTATCATGGAAGCCAGAAGAGGGGCTTGCATCGTCAAGGGCTGGAGTTACAGTTCTTGGTATAAGCTGTTACGTGCAAGGTGGGAATTGAACCCTGGTCCTTTGGAAGGACAGCTGGTGCTCTTAATTGCTGTGCCATCTTTCCAGCCGTTCTGAGGTTAAAGTGTCTGTGAACCTCTTTTATATGGCGTCATCTTCTGACCTTTCTAACATTGTGTTTTTGTCTTCTAGAATCTTCTTTGGTACTTTCTTAGTCTTACTTATGATATTCATAACACTTAGGATCCATCTACTATTACTTTTTTCTCTACACAGATGTCCCATGATTGACAATTTCCTCTCCTTTTGATCCCTGAGATGTTGCCCTCTTCCTGAATTTCTCTTCTAGTTGTTTAAATAGCAAGGTACTTCTTATCCATCAGTTCCTAACTCATTCTGTGTTCTCAGAACACTTTCCCTGACCAACTTACTTGAAAGGACGCTCTTCCTACTCCTTCTTGTCTGGTATTTTAATGCTTTTATTTACTTACTTGCTGCCATACAATCTCTTCTGCCAGAATGGACTTTCCTAGAGAAAAGATGCTTGTCTTATCTTATTTGCCATTGCCTACCAAAGTGATGGACAGTATTCTGAAAGATACATGGTTACGCTTCACCTTGAATGTGATTTAGTTTGATGGCTTCCCCATGGGCTGTTTATTTGAATACTACGATTTTCTTGAGGTGACTTTGTACACAGATGTGTTCACATATTTACTTTCCTTCTTAATTGAAGCTGGTATATAGATTTACAAGCATACCATTAATAATAACTTACAATAATATTAGGGATTACTTTTATGTTCTTCCCATGGAGAAATGAGAAGACTCCAAGTATGTGGATGGCTATGAATACAGCTGGGAGATTGATACAGCCACCTGAATTTTGTCTGAGTGACTCACTCATTCACTTAGAAAGCAGTATTTAAAAGTTTTCTGACAAGATTCTTTTTAATGATACTATTCCTGTGGAAATGTGAACTACTCATCACAGATAGGAGGTCTATAACAGGCCAACAGTACTGCTGAAGCTTAACATATTCAACCACTGAATTTTGGGGGATTACTTAAGGGAGTGTGGATGAGAACTTACTTATAGGAACATGACAACTCAAAGGCACCTCCATTAATGCAAGCTCATTTCAGCTTGCCTTGTACATTTTTTAAAACTTTGTGTTATATAAAGACACATAGGTTTGCTATCACATTTGCTGATGATGGAACCTGGGAAAGAGATAATATGATAAGATGAATCATCTTTCAAACTGATTTCTTGAATTTGAAAGTGTAGGTAGAACTCAACAGCATAATATTTCAGGAGGTTAAAAGTGACCATTTGGATTAGCAAAGGAACACCTCCCAGACTCTTGTTAGTTGCAAATGCCTAGGACATTGGCTTCCTCCTAGGAAAGTTAGCCTTGTTCTGTAGTGATTCAACTTGGTTAAAGTTGTCAGTGATATTTTTTGCTAATCAGATGATATCTGTAATACAGTGTTCTTTTAGAAGGGGTACTGAGAGAGAGAATAAAATGACGAGGATTATAAATGTCTTGTAGCCTATAAGGAATAATTGTGTACACCTGGTACATTAGAGTGTGAGACAAGACTTTAGCAGAATATGAAGACTCTTTCTGAATTAATGAAAGGCCACCACATCATAGGGCGAGAGGTAGGTATGACCTTAGAGCAGTAGCTTATGTATCATAAACTATAATAAATTATTAGTGTAATATTTTGCCAAGTAGCTGGGTTTTCAGAGGTGGTCAGTTACATATTAATATAAATGTTATACAACATGTATTTTCCAGACAAGTCCCATTGTAATTATTTGTGACTCTCTTGCTATATGTTAATTCCATTTTTGCTTTTTTCATAATTTTAGTACATCATTGTCTTATTATATTATATAGGGTTTGTCACATGTATGCCGACTCCATCTTTACAGCAAATGTGGGAGGTGTTAGACATGAGCAGTGGAGTTGGGAGAAGCAAACCTGGAAGACAGTGCAAGCTTCTGTCTCTCTGAATAGCCTGACAGGCTGCTATAAAACCCTGGCCCCAGCTTTCATGATCAAACCTCAATTAAAAAAAAAAAAACCATCAGGATAGCTTACTGGCAAGCGCTCATAAGATCAATCAAGGGGTCTTGACCAGTTTCAAAAAGGAGTTGGATAGGGAGTAACCCCAAAGAAACAGACAATGAAGACCCGTGTCTTAGTAACAGTCGATGATGTCTCTGGTGGTCAGAATGTCCTTAAATATTCCTGAAGAAGCTGAAGAGTTGGTTTAGCTGTTTTACAACTGTCTTTAGTTTCGTTTTTGTTGCTGCAATAAAACAGCCCAACAAAAACCACCATGCAACCCAGCACAGTGTGGAGGAGGAAGATAGACAGAAACCTGCCAAGGGCCAAGTAACACATGTAGAGAAAGATGCATACAGACCTGCCTCACCCCTTTTCATGGCAAGGATAGACCATTAACACACAGATCCCAGCCAAACACCATGTAATGCAGTGTGGGGAGGGGGAAGATATTCACAGATTCCCCCTGCTGCCACACTACATGGGCGGGCTGTATACACCTAGAGGCCTCCTAGCCCCTACTCCACAACGTAGATAGAGAAGACCAACCAGATAGAAGGCTGTGTTGCTACTAAAGGCCATGTCTGGGTCCATGGCTGTGCAGCAGTAGGGGTCAGTGTAGATGTTTGTAGAGAGAACATCTTGTATATTGTATGGATGCATCACCTGTCAATTAAAAGGCAATTTTCCACTATTGCAGGGAAGTCAAGGCAGCAACTTCAAACACCTATTCACATCCCATCATATACTCAAGAGCATAGGGAAATGAATGTATGTATGCTTACTTCCTTGCTTGTCATGTCCAGTTCTTCTCTTCAGGACCCCTTGCTTAGGGAATGGTGCTACCCACAGTGGGCTGAGTCTTCCCACATTACTTAACTTACTTTAGACACCCTCTTACGCTCTCCCCATACAGACATAGCTTCAGGCCAACTCATTGAGGGCAATTGCTCATTAAGACTCTATTCCCAGGAGGTTCTATGTTGTGCCAAGTTGGCAACCATAGTCCTTATCTTTTCCTTGGTCAAACTGACATTTAAAAAAACCTCAGTGCTTGGTATCAAGCCCAGGACTCTATTCCTGGTAGGTAAGTACTTTACCAATGGACCCACATGCATAACACACAATTGTTATCTTTAAAAAGTAGTTAATCTCTAACACTGTTGCTGTGGTCAAGAGCCACTTGCTGACAGGAACCTAGTGTGACAGTTCCTGGGGAGGTCTGGCCAGCAACTGACCAATGCAGATGAGGATGCTCGGAGTCAACCATCAGACTGAGCTCAGGGAACCTGGGAGGGGAGCTGGTGGAAGGACTAGTGGAATGGAGAGGGATTGCAACCCTATTGGAAGAACATCACAGGTTGGCTTGACCACCCAGCTCTCCCAGAGTCTAGACCAACAACCAAGGAGTGTACCTAAAGAGATCTTTCACTCCAGATACGTATGTATCAGAGGATAGTCTTGCCTGACAGCAATGAGAGGGGAGGCCATTGGTCCCTGGGGAGGTTTGATATCTCAGCATAGGGGGATGCTGGAGCAGTGGGGCAGGAGAGTGTGGGTGGGTGGGGGAGCATTCTTCTACAGGCAAAGGGCAGGGGGGAGGGCAGATATGAGATAGGGGCTTGGAGGCGGGGTAACTGGGAAGTGAGATATCATTTGAGATGTAAACGAATGGAATGATCAACCAAAAAAAGTGCTTAATCTGTGAATGACTGCATCTTGAAGTATATGAATTCTCTATGAAAATGGAGCTGAGTATTAAATTATTGCTAGTTGTCTATGTTGGTAAACAATCATACTCACTTGTTCAACTTGCAGTATGCTAATGTTCACCAGTAACAGTGGTTGGAGCTCTGCGTTTGACTTTTGCTGTCTAATTCTTCTATCTGTGCAGCCTCAGGCAAGCTACTTAAGTCTTCAAGGTGTAGCTTTCCCACATGCAACATGGAACCCTCCTGTCTCCAGCACAGCGGTCCTGTGAGACTTCAATGAGATGATCTTTATGATATCCCTGGAGCAGGTAACTGGTCCATACATATTCATGTTGTTCTTGCGCGTCCTTCCTAAACCAAGATGGAGACAGTAAAGGGAAAGTACTTCCCTGTGACTCCTTTTGATGTGAGGATGGAGTCGGGTGGTAAGGCAAGATATGCTCTTTGTTTAATGCTTACTGATCAGTTAAGACTTGGCTTCTCAGGTATATGCAGAATATACAGAAGGTTTGCTTTGCATAGACGGGTGTGCTGGCTAGTTTGACATCAATTTGATATAGAAAGCTGGAGTCTTCTTTTCAAAAGGGAACTTTGATTGAAAAACGTCCCCGCCAGATTGGCTGTGTGATAGCATTATCTCGTTTATCGGTAGATGTGAGAGGGCCCAGCTCTCTGTGGCTAGTGCTACTCCTGACCTAGTAGTCCTGGGCACTATGAGGAAGCAGGCTGAGCAAGCCACAAGAAACTGGTCAGTAAGCAGCAGTCCTCCATGGCCTCTGCATCAGTTCCTTCCAACAGGTTCCCGCCTTCAATTTCTGTCCTGACTTCCTTGGCTGCTGGACTAAAAGCTAAGATGAAGCAATACATTTCTTATCCAAATTGCTTTTGCTCATGGTGATCTATCACAGCAACAGAAAGCCTAACTTGGACGCTGGGGCTTGTGCAGTCATTGGTAGAAGCCACAGCACCAAGTACACACAATTCTTAATTACTTTTGAACCACAGAGGAGTGGGTTCCCTACCTTAGGTTTCCTTGGCAACTTACCTTTCCAGACTTTGTTGATATTGTTGATGACTTCATTTATTTATCCTAAAAAGGCAGCTTGTTATAATGACTTCAATTGATAGAAAGGAAAAGAGCTGAAGACAGACCAGTGCTACTTGAGTTGGTAAAGATCACCCGGAAAATCAAATTCTGGAGTTTCAGCCAGCCACTCTTTCTGTAAAGTTCAGCAGTCTAATCATAAATGGAGCTGTGAAAGACAGAGCTACCCTGAGTGTGATTAGTAAAAACAGGGCAAGAACCATCCTGAAATGTCAGGCATTAGTGATGAACTTAAATTGCTTTTCCATAATAAAGTTATACTTCCGATGTGACATTTGCAAATGCGTGTCCCGCCTGGGATGATTGCTTCAATCTCTTCCTCTGAACTGTGATTTTGCTAATAGCGGAGTCTGATATTTGGGATAGCCGTGTCGCTGAGCCTCTGCTGCGCTCTACATATTTAGTGTGTTTTAGTGGAAGCATGAGTCTTCTTTTTCCCTTTGCTGGGGCGGGGGGGGGGCGGCTCACTGCCCAAGCTCTTGCGCTGTTTTGAGGCTAGCAGCACTCAGCACATGGAGCAGTGAAATACGGTCCTCCTAGGACCATCAGCATTTTAATTACATCAACAGTTCCTAATCAAGCCTCTGCCATGTGGTAGAGACTTCTCTGCTGTCATAAATAGAATTTGCAGGACCTAATCTGAACAGCCTTGAAGAGGAGACCAGCCTGTTGGGTGGAGGTGAATGCAATGGCCTTAGGCACAGGTTAGCGCGGGTTGCTTGCCTGCGACCGACCGCTCTCAGCTTGCCTTTGACTGACTGCTTCTTTTGCTGCCACAGTCACATCATCTGTTTTTGCTTGGCAGTCTTCTTATCTTTTAATTTCTAATTATCTGTGGCTCAGTTTAAAAGATGAATGAACCATTTGGGATGGTATATAAAAAATATGGGAAATTAAGCATGAAATGAAGTCTCGTGAGTCTGTGCTAAAGGCAGGATACACAGTCTTAATGTTCAGAATTAGAAACAAATAACTTATTATTATTATTATTATTATTATTATTATTATTATTATTATATGAATTTATACATGTGCACCGCATTTTGAAGGAGGTCGGAAGAGGGCATTGGATCCCCTGGAACTGAAATTATAGGCAGTTGTGAGTAAGTGTGCCAATGCTTACACTGCTATGTAAGTGTTGGCAATCAGACCTCAGAGAACACCAATCCAGTCACAAACACTTTGGTCTACAGTGGTGTTCTGCCTGCAAGATATGCTAGGGCAATGGTGGCACAAAGCTTATGGGAGTAACCAACCAAGGTGTGATTTGGCCTGCTCCACAAGATGAAACCCATCCCCAGCATTGTTTCAGTGACCAAGAACCTGAGTCTAGCTAGTCCAGGGACCCAGGGTAAAAGCAAACAATATGGTCTTAAAAATGTCTCAATAGAATGATTCCTAATGACATTCTGTTACACTCATCCATAAGCTGTATTCATATATATGCTCACAGATCAGTGCCTTGCTTGGCCAGCATCAGAGAGGACCCTGCTGCAGATGGGAACAAATACAGAGACCGACAGCCAGACATGCAGAGAGTGAGAGACTGAGAGACTATGGAACATTCTACGTGAAGTGGGATGATTTCACCAAATCTCTCCCCTTGGGGCCCAGGAAGCCTCAAGGAAGAGGAGGCAGAAAGAGTGTAAAAGCCAAAGGAGATGAAGATACCAAGAAAACAAGGCCCCCTAACTCAACGTAACTAAAGTTCATGTGAACATGTAGAGACTGAAGCAGTAAGTGGAAGGTCTGCCCTTGGTCCTCGGTGCACAGATCCTGGCTTCCAGCTCAGTGTTTTGAAGGGATTCCCAAGGGTATGATTGAGTAGGTTTCTGTCTCTTCTGACTTGTCTTTTTTCTTCTGTTTGTTTTGTATAATTCTGCTGTTTTGATTTCATCTTATTAAATTTTATTTTCTTGCATTTACTTTATTATTATCTCTTAGAAGGCTTTTTGTTTCCTAATGAGAAACAGGGAATAGATCTGGAGGAGAGGGGAGGTGTGTGTGTGGTCAGACTGGGGGGAGTAGAGGGAGGGGAATGATATCAGGATATAGTATGTGAGAAAAACTCCTCTTTTAGGTAAAAGAAAAAATAGTATCTATCTATCTATCTATCATCTATTAATCTTATTTATCTATCTATTATCTATCATCTATCTATAATCTATCTTCTTTTTTCTTTCTATCTATCTATCTATCTATCTATCTATCTATCTCTATCTCTCTATCATCTATTAATCTTATCTTATTTATCTATCTATTATCTGTCTATCATCTATCTATAATCTATCTTCTATCTATCTATCATCTATCTATAATTTATATATTATCTATCTACCATCTATATATTATCTCTCTACATATCTACCTATCTAACTAACTATATGCAGCTCTCTTTCCACCTGCAATTCATTTCTCTTTTGTGGATCCTTGATGTGTTAGTTTCCTGTTGTTTCATTGATCAGTCCCTAATGGTAAATTATCACAAACTTTGTGGCTTAAAACAACATAAATTGATAAATCATTATTCTGCCCATTTGAAGACAAGCACAGTGTGTTTTTGGATTCTTGGTGGGTACTGGCAGGGCTGCGTTTCTTTTGGGACCTTTCCTGCATGCAGAATTGTCTGATCCTCTGGCCATTGTCCACCTTCTATATACAAGGCTGATGATAACTGCTTGGGTCTTTCTCACATTGAATCACTGTGTAAGGAACATTCGGGCCTTCTTACACTTTTATATGCTTTGTGGTTACATTGGTTTCACCTTGTCAATCAGGCTAAGCTCCTGTCTTAGGGTCAGCTGATTGTGAGTTTATTTTAATTTTACCGTATAACATGACAGGTAGATTCTGAGAATTTGTTTGTGGACATACTCAGGGAGCAATGACTATCACCACAATCACTATGCAAAACATAAAGAGCTGTGGTCCATGGAGGATAAATAGTAGTAATCACTTATGGCAGAGAGGATTAGAAAGCAGGAGCATGGGGGGGTGGTGCAACTTGAATGGGCTTCCATGTACTGAAGCTCAGTCCATCTAAAGAAAAAATGACTTCTACTTGGCATTCATTCCTCATGGAGACTGTGCTAACTATCACAGTTCTATAAGAATACCCACTGGAAAGCCAACATTTTTTTGGATATTGAGTGGTCAGAGTTCCCTTATGAAGTTCTTAGGCATTTGGGAAGAGGCTGGCCTGGGCGTAGCATACATATTTATTCACCTATTCAATGTCTGGCTTTTCCTATATCTCAGTCTTGGTTTTGCAAATTCTATTCTTTCCAATTAGAGCTCTCTTCTTCTCTGTGGTCATAGTAAGAAAGAACAAAGGGTTATAGTTAACAGTCAGCAGGTCGGAAACCCCCTTGTGTGTTACCAAAGTTGTGTAATTTTCCTTTGAAATTGTCAGTAGAATTTGCAACAGACTGATGAATGATACTGTAGACTCTTTAATTTAAAAAAAAAAAGATTTCATTTTGGTTTTCTCTCTCTCTCTCTCTCTCTCTCTCTCTCTCTCTCTCTCTCTCTCTCTCTCTCTCTCGTGTGTGTGTGTGTGTGTGTGTGTGTGTGTGTGTGTGTGTGTGTGTGTTTTGTTTGGGTATCTGTAAAGGCCAGAAGAGGGTGTTGGCTCTCCTGGAAGTGTAGTTCCAGTCAGTCTCCAGCCAAAAAGGGTGCTGAGGATGGGACTCTGAGTCTCCGGAAGAGCAGCAGGTGCTCATTTCCCTGAGCAGCTGAAAGCTGGCACTGGGCATTATGCGCGTTATAAACAGGCAGCATTTAAAGTATTTGTGCAAGGAGCTCCCCAGGGCATCCTTTATGCACTGCCCTCCTGCACCCCAGCACAGTCCATTGTTAGGTTTCTTCCTGAGCCTGACTCACAGAGGGTGCCATCTCCCATTCCCTCCTTAATGTAAAGAAAAAAATCTGTCATTAATTCAACACACAAGCCATCAAACACTCGCCATATGCTAGGACTATCTCACAATAGTACTTTTACCACAATAGTACTCCACTGATGCAGGAGTCCAGGGAGGACGTGATCAGCTATAGAGCAGGGAAGGTTTTTAATTTTGCAGTGAGAGCACAGTTTATTTAAAGTGATATTAAAAATATAGAACATACTCCATCAGCTGGAAGAGGGCTCGAGACGATTGTTGGCTCAGGGGCCCACATTCTTTATTTTAAAATGTATTTCTCAATTCATGTTTGAATCCGTACCCATTTAAAATGTTTTATTGGCATAAGTTAATTATGCATACCACCACATCTCATTTTGATATTCTTACGTGTATCATTGCATTGGGTTGACCACATTCCTCTCCCCACATGACTTTCTTTTGTTTCCTTTTCTCCTTTCACCTAGGTTGCTTACAGGAGTTTGGTGTGAGTTTGCAGAAGCAGGAGTCTATTACCAGTGCTTACACCACCGAAGAAAATTCCAAGAGTGGGGCCTTGTGAGTCCCTACCCACTCCACGAGAAGATGTGGACTGGCCCTGTCTCATGGATATAATGTTCAGGTTACCATTAACTGTTCTGAGATTATGAATGTCATGCTTTACCCAGAAGATAATGATTGGCAACATATTCCAGATCTTTAGTCTTCTTTTTAAAGGTCTATTTTATATGTTTACATGTGTGCTTGCTGAGTGCATGTATGTGTGTGATTGAGTGTGTGTGTGTGTGTGTGTGTGCGCATGCGTGTGG
This sequence comes from Montemys delectorum, assembly GCA_019843815.1. NCBI lineage: Eukaryota > Metazoa > Chordata > Mammalia > Rodentia > Muridae > Montemys > Montemys delectorum. The sequence goes on from JADRCD010238181.1 coordinate 40,196, forward strand.
GTGTGTGTAGGTGTCTGTGGAAACCAGAAGGCATTGGATTCCTTGAAATAGAAGTTATAGTTGTGAGCTACCATGTGAGTTCTGGGAGCTAAACCCAGGTTCTGTACAAGAGGAGCAACTCCTAGTCTTCTCTGATCCACCTCTTTAGCCCTCTCCCTTTCTAACCCCTCTCCCTTTTCTGCAATGTTCCTTAAGCCTCAGAGGGGCTAATATAAACATGCCCTCACTTTTTATTCCTGGGCATTTAACAGTCATTTACTCTCTGTACTTTGACAGTTATGAGTCTCCAACAAGAATGTTTTAATAACAGGGTAGGGGGAGGTTTGGGTTGACCATGTGTTAGGAGTTTCTGGATCACATCCAAGGGTGAACCTGAAGACACATTGCCAGAGCACATGGTCTCACAGTCTGTTTATCTCCGACTAGCCAAGTGTGGGTTACCATTGTTCAGTTGCAGGGTGGAGGTGTCCTGGTGGGTCTTTGTGACCATATTCCTTCTTTGAATTGTGACACCAAACTGCCATGGTGTGTCCTGCTCTTCTCAGGAAGACAGAAGAAAGAGACAACATCATGTCAACAGGACACCATCATGGTTTGTTCTTAGTTGTAGCTCATCAGAAGGCAGCTGTGGGAGGGCCCATTCCCAAATTATGCAATGTGACAGCTACTTGTCACGTACCTAATGTCTGCCCCATAAGTAAAAACCTCTTAGGTGTTGAGTGGAGACTCCTTATCCTTGAAGTATTGGGGAGTAGGAACATTTTATTATACACGACTATGATCTCAGTACAGGACCCACCAGAGAGTCTATACCCGAGGCCCGTTGCTGAACTAACATACAGATGTACCTCTTTAAGCCAGACTTAGAGTTGGGACAGCTCTCTGGTGGCTCAGCTCTCCACTCATTCAGGCCAGCTGTTTAGAAACAGAGGCTATTATTTACAAGGGAAATTGAGCAAGATTGTCTGGTGAGACCCACTATTCGCCTACTGCATGTGGGAGGCAGAGCTGCGCCAGAGTATTTTTGGAACAACGGTTTGAAGGGAAAGAAAAAAAAATGCTAGAATTTCTTACCTATTGATAACACTGTTTACTTTTTTTTTTTTTTAAATATGATGGAGGAATTGAGAGTTTGGGAAATAAAATAAGTAATGAAAATTAGGGATGGATTGAGATGCGCGGGACCTGAGACTCCCATTTTCTTATAGCTCCCAGGTCTCTCTCCATGGTAAGTGAAAGGAGAATGGCTCACTTATCCACAAGCCTGATTCAGATAGAAGGATAAATTGTGGTGCAGATAATAGCTAATGTAATGCCAGACTTCTCTCAGGAACTGTGGAGATTTCAGATCAATATGTAGTGAAGGAGTACACGGTGATGACTTTCTGAAAACTTGATCAATACGTATACATCACCAAGATCAGAATTTATTTAAAATTATGAGCAGCCTGGAAGGCTGCCAAGGCTTGAGTAATAACTCCAGGCAACCCGAGCCCATTCCAGCTTCCTCCGTTTATATAAATTGCTGGAATCTCTCATGCCTGACCCCTCCGATGTATCAGCTTTGTTATGTCAGTTTAGATACATGTAAATTTCCTAGGGGCATTTATTAGCTTTATTAAAAAAAGAGGAAAGTGTCCAAAGGCCCGTGGGCATATGCACCCCAAACATGAGATTAAAAGAATGAAATTAAATATTCAGGCTGCCAAATGCCTCATCAGAAAGCCAGGCCAGTTCAGCCCACCGAGGCACACTGGATTGACAGGTTTGATCCTGTGTTTTTCCCCTCTGAAGATTCAGAAGACAGACAAACAGACTGCAAAAGGCAAAGGCTCTTAGCAGCCTTGCTTTGGGGATTCATGCCTGGAATCTGTTATTAGAAGCAATATGGCCGATCTCAATATATTAGAGTGAACCAGTGGATAGGGGAAAACCCTCAGAGGAAATCTCCTTTATTGAAATGCATCCAGATAGCGTCCTTTAACTCCACTTGTCATCTCCCTCTGACTGATGGCTGTCATCGCTGGAATATTTGACATTGTCATGTCTGTGAAGCCTGACACTCTTCCCGATAACCTATGCACTTACACAGGTGTGCAGACACCGTACGGTTCTAAGTTAGCCTTGACTCAGGGTGCTTTCTTTCTTTCCCAGGGGATATTGAGGAATGTGTGGAGATACCTTTTGGGGTCACAATCTGGTGTCCCTGGTTCTTGGTGTCCAGTGGGGCTGATCGCTGGGATGCTGCAGAGCACGGAGTGGCTTCTGCAGCAAACATCTGGCCTCTCTAGGTTAGAGGTGCTGATGCAGTACAACCCAGTCCATGGTTCGAGACCAACCATCTTCCATTGCTCCTCCACTTGTCGCTCTTTCTATCACAGCCACATGTTCTCTGTTGCTTCTCCCCCAAAAATTTAAAGTTGAGAGATACCAGCTGAGGCTGTCATTCAGTTAGAGATGCATTAGTTAGATAGACCAAAAGAGCATCTTTAGCATGCAGTGAGTCATTGTGTTCAAGTTCCTATCTTGCATTCACTTCAAACTCAATACCATCTCTTGCCCGAGAAGCGGTACTCTGGCTAGCATTATATCAATACGACATAAGTTAGGGTTATCAGAGAGGAGGGAGTCTCAGTTGAGAAAATACCTCCATAAGATCCACCTGTAGGGAAACCTATAGGAGGAGGGCGCAGACCACTGTAGGTGGGGTTATTCTTGGGCTGGTGGTCCTGGATTCTGTAACAAATCAAACAAAAGCTGAGAAAACCATGAAGAGTAAGTCAGTAAACAGCACTCCTCCGTGGCCTCTGCATCAGGTCCTGCCTTCAGGTTCTTGCCCTCTTTGAGTTCCTGTCCTGACTTTCTTTGATGAGGAACTGATATAAATGCACAAGTCAAATAAAACATTTCCTCCCTGAGATACCTTTGTCATAATGTCAATCACAGCAATCGGGACCCTGACTAAGACAGAAGGTTACCATCAGCTGGCGTCCCACGATTTAGAGAACACTGGATTGTCGTGTCCCCCACCGTAACACATTACTATGCTTGACGAATATTCTCTTAAGTTGCCATAGACTTGAATACATGCTTCTGAGTTCTATGAAAGGGCATATTTCATCAGAATGCAACTAGCAGAATACAAAGCGAGAGTCCACCATTGCCAACCAATGGCAGATGCCCTCCAGGGGATTTTTATGGCTACTTCTACTCCATTAGAAAGCCCATCTAAAATGCTTGTAATCCTTTGCATGGAATTACAGTGACTCCCCCTACGTTTGTGTATTAAGAGTCATTATCCTGGCCCATAATATTTTAAAGAGAAAGACTGTGTTCTTTGATATTAACCGATGGCACCACTGAAGAGCAGTTATTATCATTATTCCAAATGTGTACTTTAATGCTATGTCATACAGTGGACTAACTTACCTCTTTGTGTAATCTATGCTGAAGGCTATCTATACATCTATATTTTTCTCTTTGCTGTTCTTGCTGGAGTACCCGTGGCAAAATAAGTTATGCAGCCTCCTGGCTGCTTCAGTGAGAGGCTGGGAACCTGCAATATGTACTTGAGGCTCCTGGGTTCCTGCTGACTGCTTTAAGCCAGAGACTTTCTGTCCAGGAGACTGACATGGCAAGAATTATCCTCCCTCAGGGAAAACCAGTCAGTGTTTCACATTAAAAGAGTTATGCTGCATTATGAAAACAGTCTAGGCTTGGCTGGGGTTTTTTTTCTCACTCTGAAATTGGTTTCCATACCTATAATTATCTTTGAGCACCACCATAAAAGCCCTCCAATCTTTACCTCATGTCGTTCTTCCTTGAGGGCACTGATTCGGGACCCATCCAACTTTTGCACCAAGCCGTAATTAACAGAATTATATTTAATAATCCCCCCTGATTCTGAAGGGAGCAGAGGCGGCATCCAGAGAGCACAGCAGCAGATAATGAGAGTGGCAGAGGTCCCCCACTCCCCCTCTCTCTTGGAATTGTATCATCACATCCTGAGAGCAGTGTGCTGCCCCTGTCATCCTGCATTGGTCTCACTGGTCCAGCAGCCTCTGCCTCAGTGACAGGTAGACACACGAGAGAGACGCATATGATCCACGGGTTTTCTTCTCCTTTTAACTAAAGGGAAAAAAAAAGTCATATACTTAAAAGAATACACAGCCTACTGCTGTCTTCGGCAGCTGCAAGATGTTCCACAGTGTAGAACAAGGAACATTTCCAAGTTCCTTCCATGCCTTGTATTATTGATGCCTTTTACCAAGGGATTTCAGCCAGATAAGAGATTTCAAGTTTTTGGAATGAGATGAGCGTAACAAGGACTAACCCAGTCAAGATTTCATTATTTCACTCTGTTTTTAGAAACTTGTTTTTTAAATGTGTGTGTGTGTATGCATTTGTATGGTATTACCTACACTCACATTTGCACAGGAAGCCAGAGACACTTGGAAGGCACTGGGAATCCTCCCTGGTACTCTTTGGCTTACTCCTTTGGGTGGGGGGGGTCTCTCCCTGAAGCTGGAGCGTGTGTTTTTGGTGAGGCTGGCAGGGCACAAGCCTGGTGATCATCCCGTCTCTACCTCCCTTCCCTCCGCAGTGCTGGGATAATAATGAAGACAAGTCCATGCCCAGCTTGCTGTGTGGGGGCTGAGATCGAAACTCAGGGCCTCATGCTTGTGCTGCATCTGCTCTTACCCAGTGAAGCATCCCTCCAAGCCCCTAGTTCACTTTTCACACCACTCATCTTGTGTGTACCTCTGAATCATTATGAGGCTCTGTTCCCTCCCTCCTCCTTGGAAGAAATAGCAACCAATAATTTTCCCAACAGTAAGAACTATACATTCAAGAAAATGTCCATGTTCTTACAGCAAAAGAAAACTTATATGCAGGCTTCTTGTTTTGTTCTATTCTGTTTGTTCTGAAAGGATCCTAAGTGAAATGGCTTTGCTTTTAGATTTAGTGAATGTCCCACCTGACATAAATTCAGATAAAAGAAAAGTGTTTATGTGTAATCTCAGGCAGGTAGTGAAACTGCTTCTTATATGGAATCATAAATTTTACTGCTAGAAAAGACCATAAGGAACATTTAGTTCAGCCCCTTGTGGGTGGTAAATGGAGGTAACGGGGTGGTATCTTCACGACTGAAGTTAAAAGTTAGTCTCTGAGAAGTAAGGCTATAGTTTGGACCCAGAATGTACCCAAAAGGCCTATGTAGTCAGCGCCTGGTCCCTAGCCAGTGGTCCTTCTGGGAGATGTGGAACTTTTAAAATGCAGCTTAGTGATAGAAAGTTAGGTTATTAGGGGCTGTGCCCTTGGAGGGGAGGCAGGACAACATCCCTTCCTTGTTCTCTTGCATCTCAGTCTTGCTCTGTTATGCATTCCTACCATAATATATACCTGTGGACTCTGTATGGATCATGAGAAAGGAAAATTTGGTCCAGCCTTCCCTACCTGCTTCAAAACAGCTCCACAGTAATGAGGCCAACCAGTCCCAGATGGAAACCTTCAAACTGTAAGCCCAAGTAAACCTGCTATGTTTGTAAATTGATTTATCTCAGGTATTTGCTACAGTGGGAAACAAATCTGACTAACCCAAGGAATTGATGGTGACAGTGTGGTGGTGTGTGGACAACCCTGTAGCAACAATGAGGACAAGCAATTAAGGTAGACAAAAGATGTATGGGAGCAGTTGAATAGAGATAGTGCCTAAATAGATAGCTGAAGATTACATGCTCCAATTCTGGACATTCCAGACACAGCTCACCAAGCCTGTCTTACATACGGGGTAATATGCAGGGAGGGGCTTGTAGCAGAGATCAAGAGAAGTTGAAGAGCATCCGTTATAGCTTAGATAAACTGGATTATATCATGAGCAGACACAATCTGTCATTTTGTAGGGTCCAGGGGCAGGGCAGCTCCCCAGGATAGTTCTTTAGGCTCCCAATCAGTTTTTATGTCATCTCAGGTGGCTTCATCATAGGACTGCAGGCAAGAAAGCTGCAGGTTCCTCACGTAAATATCTTTTGGGAGTATTTTTTTGTTCTCAGGGAACGTCAGGAAAAGTTAGGTGTGCTACAGATTGGGAGCTCAATTTATAGGCATAAATTGAATGCATTGGAAAGAAAAACATGGTGCCAGAAGTTACTGTGAAATGTATGGCCCCTTGACAGTATGCAGCTGTCACAGGGAGCTTAGTGGACTTTCTTCTGGTGAGGCAATAGACACTTGAATATAGCTTCTCCTATTTTATCCTTGACTGTGTATAAGGGTTGCAATAAATGACATCCAGGACAACAGGTAGGGCCATAGATTCCTTTGGGGAATTAAGACAACTTTTGCTCTATTGTGACTTATCAGTTGTACTTTTCAGCCTGAAGGTCAGATGTACATAATACTTTGAGGCAGTTATGATTCTGGAAGCTCAGGAGATTTAGTGTGAACGTGAGGTCAAGGAGGGGAGTGACCTGGAATTATGTTTAGAACGTGGTTTTCTCCAGAGTCACAGGTCAAGGACCTTTCTGACAGGGTGAGACACTCAGTATCGCTTGTGAGAGACAGCTCATCCTCTCAGCTGCAGGAAGTGGCATTTGTGACAGTTGGAGAGATAGGTAGAGGAAGGTAGTCAACACATGCTTTATAATTTAGCATTTTAGGCTTACCAAGAAATATGAACAAGCATTCTAGAAACCCAGAAACACAGATGGTCAGAACTGCAGGAGAAGATGGGGCCTTTCAGGAGGAGGGGTTAAGAATGTTAATAAACTGCCAAAGCACTCTTGGAAAAGCTGATGTTCAGAGAGGCACAAAACATTCTAATCAAAGTCTACAGAACAGTCTCAAATTTGAGAGCTGCAGTAGCCTGAGGACTCACACACTAAGAGTCAGCTGGTTCTGTTTTGCCTGGAGCAAGGACAACCCTGTTGGGGCAGTTGAAATGCCTAGAGCAAGGGGTGTCAAGAAGACCGGATCACCAATGCAGTCCTATAACATCCTGCTTTTCCTCCCGTCCTTTCTGTTAGAGAATTTGTGCCAAAATGGAGAAGTTACCAATGGCACCTAGAGAATATTGGCGAGAGAGAAAAACCTGTCTGTGTTAAATGCTATCTAGGGCTCTTGGCCTAGAGGAACCATATCCCCTGATAACTGAGGTGATTGTTAAAGGTCCATTGCAATCTAAATATACCAGTTTCTAGGAAGCAGGAAGCAGTGGTTCATCAGCAGGTCTATTGTTTGGTGGGTTTAGAGATGAAGTGTGATGAAGGAGATGCGGAAGGGTGTGGAATTCATCAAGCACAAGCCATGCTAAACTAACCTCGAATGGCACTCATTAGTATCTTTAGATTATGTGAGTCAAATGGCAAGGGCGAAGCAGGTTGTAGACTTTTTCCAGACCTCTGTGGAGAATGCTAGAATGGCCTGCAGTTCTAAGTTAAAGAAGCTCAGTGGAGATATGAGGTTTAGTGCATGAGTTGAGCTGGAGAGTCACATAGTGGCGTGCTCTGTCTTTCTGTCTCAAATGTCCTTTTTCTCCCAATAACTTGGAAATGTATAATGTGTTTTATATGCTTGTGTGTGTAAAAATAAAATATATGCTCACCTAATATCCAAACGTTTAAAACAGTCTCAATAACCTGAGTGATAGTTTCAGAATGCAAATGTTGTTATCGACATAGAATACAGGTTTAAATCAATAAGCTTTACTAATGAGATAAACATATTATATTGTAGTACTTTAACAGGGAAAAAAGTCAAATGAACAGTAGAATGAAAAACTGGCTATAAATAATTTCATTTCCTTCACATCCCCAAACTCCCAAAACACATAAACCGAAACACCTCCCAAAACAAAGCAAAGAAAATATGACATTTTGTTTGACATTAAGTTAAGTGAAAGTCAGCCTTGTGCTGCAGTGTCTAAATATTGACCCACACAAGGTCAGCAAATATCACTATCTTCATAATGTTGTGTTTAGCTCTCCACACCACAGTGTCCCATGGGAATTACACCAACTTCCTGGGGCCACAAGGAAAGGAGGGCCTGTACGGAGGGCATTGTCTCAGCAACCACACTTCACGTGCCTGGATATGTCCATTACTATGCTAGAGATAAATTGATAATGCCTCCTGTTTCTCTCTGTGTGTGACTCCAGGAAGACTCCACTCAAGGAACCAGGATTAGGCTGACAGCAATGTGCATAGGTGCAGCAGGTGGGGACCATGGAACCAGAGTCACCTCTGGCTTGTACTTCTTGGGAAGTAGTAATGAACCGGGTAGAGATGGAAGGGGCATGGTCTTCCCGCAGAAGGAATGCATGTGGGAAAACACAGTGGCATAAAAGACCCTGGATCACTTGAGGACCTGTGTATGAGAGCCTGTGTAATAAATGACACAAGCTGAAGCCATAAGTGGACTGGGGCCAGGATTGGACAAACTAGGGACTTGACTTTATCCAGAGGATGCAGTGAGCCAAGAAGGGATTTTAACGGTGGGTAGGTGATCACTCACTTGGGTTTGAAAACTGACTGGATATATCGAGTCAAGTAATCAAGGAATGGATGTGACAGTTGTTCAGGTAAAATGCAGTGAGGGTCTGTTCTCAGATGATGGCAGGTCATGGGAAAGTGGGGACATAGTTTAGAGCTATTAATAAATAGATATCAACATTCTGGACATGTCATAGTCACATTTATCCTGAGGTCTCCTTTCTCTTTCTTCATTTCGTCATCTTGAGCTGACACCTCCTAGTCTAGTACTTGACAATTGTACTTGACAAATGAATCTGTATGCCTGCCCTGTGTTAATATGCATTGTTAGCTCGGCTGTATTTTAAAACCACCCATGAGACTTAGGTGGACTTCTGGGTGTTCCTTTGAGGGCTTTTCCAGAGGGTAAAAGCCATAAGGAGGACCCACGATGCCGTTGCCTGGTCTGGGGCTAAAGGGATGTAGAAGAGAAAGCAGGACAACTGTAGCAGGTCCCTTTGTCTGCTTTCTGATCTCCCCTGAGTCTCTGTTCTGCTATAACCTCACTGTCCTAATGGACCAAACCCCCTAGAACCATGAGCCTAGACAAATGCTGTCTTTGTCAGGTGAAGGATGAGGAGTTTTCCACCCACAATTGGCTGAGTCTTCTTATATCAGTTATAACCAAGGCTCGCACTCACAGACATGATCACAGCCAATCAAACAATTGCTTGAGCTTCTTTTCTCAGGTAAGGCTAAGTTGTGGCAAGCTTACATTTAAAGCTAACCCATGCCCCTCCGCTTTCGTCCCTTCCATTCATGTTTCTCCTCTTCTTTCTTTGGTTCATAAGAAAAATACTTTTTTCTAGCAGTTTCCTGAGATTGGACTATATGATCCTTTAATTTGATCCCCTTGACTTGAATATGCCTCCAAACAATTAGTTTAGGACGGTCTCAAGAGGGGCAGCAGTGTTAGCAGTTACTGTACAGAATTTGATAGATAGAAGGCAGAGCTCGTCTATTGTGAAGTGTTTAACCTGGAGCCTCAGTTTTCTCATCTTTAAATGTGTTGAGACTAGATATACTTCTAGCTGTAAGACCGTGGTGATACATTTGCTGTTTATTAAACACATCAAGTTTAGTAAACACTTAGCAGCTGTTGTTATTATCATCAGGGATTATTCCAGGATGTGCTTGATTTTGTAGGTTCACATTAGGCTGATGGAAGGAGTTAATGTATTTGGGACTCAGGTGTGGGAATGAGATCTGCAAAGACTATTTATCTCCAGTGAGCCTCCAGGTTTGGTGACCCTGTACCAGTAAACCTTCTATCCCACGGGCTTTGCCTTCCGTGTCGCTCACCTTGACTCTATGGGTGCCTTCCTGCCCTTTTGTGTTTGGAGAAAATTCCAAGCATGAAGTCCCTAACCCATGAAGTCTCATTTGAACTCTCTGGATAGCTTCCATTGCCCATCTAGTTTCTGTAAACACTCTTCGGGAGCCTTCAAGGATCCTAACTCTGTGGTTTAGTAAAACCAAGTTGGGCTTTGATGTTAGACCAGCTCTTGTTTAAACATCACTGGGTACACGGATTTGAGCCTTGTTCTCATGTATAGAATGGACATTAGTCCTGCCCCTAGAGGCATTACAGGTGTGGCTGTGGTGTCATAGGTGCCTCAGTACATGGCAGAGAAGAGAGAAGCTATGCTTACAGTCAGTGTTTTGCCCAGTGAACATCTGGTAAATAGTAGCATAACACTTCCTGAAAAAATAGTGAGCCTGAGACAACCATCCCACCAACAAGCAAGTCTGGGGATGCTGACCATGCCCAAGATGGCCTTTGCCCAGGGCCATAATGCACGAGTCAGGCATAGCACTCCTGAGACCATTCCCGAGATGACCGTAGATACCCAGAGACTCTGGGCACCACGAAGAGGAGTAAGAGGTAGAGAAATGGAAGAGAATGATGTGAGCGCAATGAAGAGAGACAGAACTAGAGACTTGAGGGTAGTGAGGAACAGCCTGATGTATCTGGTGATGACACCAGAGGTCATGACTAGGTTTTTGGTCCTGCAGCTGCAGGGGTCTGTTACCTTCAAAGGCCTGGTAGATGTGTGTGGTTTGGTCTGCTGCCATGGGGACATGTTGACGTCTGAGGGCTGTACCCATCTGGCCCCACTCCTCTCCAGGGCATCCTGGGAGAGCTGGCCCTGAGGATGTGAAAGCAGGAGAACTAATCCTGTCCCTTAACCAGCTATAGTACTCCAGAAATGGACCCTGCACACTGTGAGAGTTGTGGGTGAGTGAGCCAGGCCCGAGGGGATGAGTTGGGGGGGAGCTGGCCCTGCTACTCATCTCGTGTGTTGGCAAGAACAAGGGAGTGATATCTTTCCCCCCTAGCCCGTACAGCACTTGGGAGACCAGACCCTGCACCTGGCTGCACGGTAGAGCTTACCCTGGTGGTGGGGGTATAGGAGAGCTGGACTAGAGGGTGTGAGCACAGAGCGTTGCCTTTCCCCTTATCTGTGGTATGGTGGCATGGACAAAGGAGAGATCTCCTCCCCTTTCTTTTGCCCTTGCCACCTGCAGTGGGCAAGAGAACTGGCATGATGGGGTCAAAAGAGCAGGAGAGCTGTCCCTGTCCCTCACCTGCTGCAGCACTTGAGAGACTAGATCGTGAACCTCGGCAGGGAAGCATAGTAGAGCTGACCCTGATAGTGCAGTGTGGGTGAGCCAGCCCTGAGGGTGTGAGTGTAGGAAAGGTGGTCCTGAAATCTGTATACTGTTGGGTACACTGTGACACATTACAGCTTCTACAATGAGACTTTTTTTTTTTCCGCTGTTATAGGGGAGGTTGTAAGGGTGGAGGGTGGGTATCAGGGGAGGCAGATGAGTGGGATTGGGGTGCATGATGTAAAATTCACAATAAAAAGATAAAAAAAAAATGGAGATTAGAATATTGGCTTATGGGTTCACGTAAGCCTGAGAATTACTTTCTTTTCTTTTCTTTTTAAAATTTTTGTTATGACTCAGGTTTTCACTGTGTAGCTGTCCTAGAACTGACTAAGTAGACCAAGCTGAACTCAAACTCAGAGACCCTCCTGCCTCTACTTCTGCCTCAGGAATGCTGAGATGAAAGGCACACACCACTGGATTTTTAAAAGTTTCCTTTGACTGCTTTCCCCTTCAGAGTCTATGCTGTTGGTGTTCTTTCTCCTCTCATCTAGATATTCATGAGATGTGTAGTACTTCAGTCTAGGGCCGAAGATGGATAACTGCTAGCTCCAGATTTCTCAGTTCTACAAAGGGATGGAAGCTTTTTGGTCTCTAATGGACGCCAGACAAGTTGTGCTTGTTTAGGGTGTTCTTGATGGCCACTTAGAAGCTGCAGCTCTCTGTACTTGTCTCTCCAGCTTCTTCACTTCCTGCCACTTTACTGCCAAAACTGCCCCTGACATTGAATGTCTTTTTTTTGTCTAGCCACTGCCAGTTGCAACCTGGATGCACTCAATATACATATCACTCTCTCTTCATCTTTTCTTGTACTTTTTTTCTTTTTACCTGATGTCCAGTTGTTGGGATTCCTCCCCTTGTTCAGTCTCAATTTCTCTTCATCCAAACTCAGACATGCAAGCATCTTGTACGTCATTCCAGTTTTACTCCCAGCTGGAGCACATCTGGTTCTTCACACTGCTTCACATTCTACAACCTTGGCCTTACTCTGCAATTATGAATTTTAGAAGGACTCATATGCCTTAGTTCATGAGAAAATAGACTACAGTTAAGTGAAGCACAGGTCATGCTGTTGAATATTTATGCATTAAGCCATTTTAATGTCACCCTATCCCTGCACAGGAACAAATGCCCTTAAAAGATAACTTGACAGAAAACTTTAACCAAAAATATTCAGCAATCTTGCATAATGAAATAATCCAATCCACCTACATGTTATTTATGAGAGACAGAGAGTGGGAAAATTGAATCAACTTAAAGTGCATTTTCTCTTAAATTTACCTTTGTAGGCATCTGTTTTCAACCCTACATCAGTTTATTTGGAGGGAAGCGTAGAGCTACTGAAGCGAACATTTCTTTATATACTTGGTGATAGAGGATCGATGATGAGGTTGGTGTACTGAGCAAAAAGACCTCAAGACTGTGCTGCTGTTTTCTTTTACTGCTCAGTCAACAGGAAAAAAAGAACTCAAAGAAAAGAAATAAAATACAAAGAGAGGTATTTTTATCTCCTAATTTCAGCTTTCATTCTTCCACAAGCACAAAGGTGTGACTCTGTAACCGTCATCTTAACAGGAGGCTCTGAAATCAAAAGAGACAAAGCATCTAAGGCATTATTTTAAAACAAAGTTGTAGCCAGAATTTCTAGTGTCAAAAATTAATTTAATTTATTTGTTGTGTATATGTGTGGGGATGTGTTTGTGGGTGCATGCATGTACGCCATCGCCATGTGTGTGGATGTGAGAGGATAACTTATGAGAGTGGGTTTTTTTCCCCCACCATGTGGGTCTCAGCGATTGAACTCAAGGCCGTGAAGCTTGGTAGCAAGGAATTTTACCCCCTGGTCCGCTTGCCAGCCTGCAAGTGCTTCTTAAATGAAACTGCCAGGTAGTTCATACTATTTTACTGCTATTAACATTTTGGTATCCTTTATTCTTTTAAATCATTTATGTTCTGATTCTTAAATTGGGGTTCTTTTGAAAAGTCATATTTTTAAAAATATTACATATATGGAAGTATGATTAAATATGAACAATAATGGCTTTTAAAAATTGGTGAATCATTCCTCCCTTTTGATTGGGATGTTTGAGCCATTTACATTTAATGTGATCATTGATATAGTTGTCTTAAAATCTACTACCTCCATGTTTGTGTTTTCTTTTAGTGCCATGAGCTCTTTGTTCTGTTTCGCTTTTTCTTTCACATTGTTTGTGATGACCTGATTTCACTTTGACTTCTAATTGGGATTGCCAGGTCTTATTCTTTGTTTGAATTTTCAGTGTTTGTTGTATTGTTCACAATATGCACACCAACCTTGCTTCTCACCAGTGAATACCACATTACTCTATGTATGTATGTATGTATGTATGTATGTATGTATGTATGTATGTATGTGTTATTATGCATGTATAGAAAACAGTATGTTTCCATTTCTAGCCTTATGGACTCTGTGCAGGTCAGGTTTCCCAGTGTCACAAACTACAAAGCATTGCTACTGTTTCCACTTTAACCAGATTGAAGACCACTTCAGAACAAAGCTGAGAGCCCTCATACTTCATTATACACATCTGATTTCTGGAACTACTAATCTCTCTTTCTTATAGATCTGTGTTTTTATTGAATGTTCCTTTCCTTCAGCCTGAGCAGCATTCTTTAATATTTCTTGTACAGCAGTTCTTTATGAGTCTGAAAGATTTTTTAAAGGAAGATTTTGATTAAGTTAATTAATCTATTATTTAACTAAATTGTGTGTGTGTGTGTGTGTGTGTGTGTGTGTGTGCATATGTGGGTGCTCACAGAGGCCAGAAGAAAGTATTGGATCCCTGTAGCTGAAGTTACAGGAGGCTGTGAGCTGCATGATGCAGGTTTTGGGAAATAAACTGTAGTCTTGTGAAAGAGCAACAAGCATGTTTTAACTGCTGTGTTATCTCATCAGCTTTTTGAAAGTTCTTTATTTCATCTTCACTCTTTGAGTATGGAGTTCTAGACTGACTTCTACGCATCTTTCAGTGTTTCATTACATTCGTCTGTTATTTTCTAGCTATATGTTGTCAATGGGAAACTCCCTTACAAAAGGAAGCACCTTGCATTCTTATTTTTTCTTCTCTTTATAATACTTTTTTTTATACTCTAGATGATTTTTAAGGTTATTTCTTCAGAACTAGCTTTAAGTAATTTAATACAGTGCACCTTTGTGTATCTAAATTTTAAGGTGCAGGGCTTGTGTAGCTTCGTGGGTTTATAGATTTATATTTTTATCAAGTGTTTAATAAATTCAACATTTATTTAATTTTTTTCTATTTCCTTTCTCATCTCAGTTGGATACTAATTGTGAGTTGAGTCCTTTTAAAGCTTATTGTTTTCCTGTACATTACAAAATTACCTTTTTCTCTGGACTACATTCAGTGGTCTATTCAACTAGCCTCACATGTATTCTTTTTCTTCTACTATGTCTAACTTGCTGTTAATTGGATTTGATGTATTCTTCATCTTAGTCATTACACTTTTATATCTGGGACTTTATTTTGTGTTTTAAATAAAATTTTTGTATGTCCATTAAAATGTATAGTTTTCTCTAGCTATCTGAAATATAGGATAGACTCATAACAATAATTTTAATACACTTATCAGCAAACCTACAAACTGTATTATTTCTAGGTCAGTTTTTTTTTTTTGTAATTTTCTTTTCATTGTAGATCATTGACTTAGTTACTGCTGTGTTGCTGTGAAGAGACACCACGACCACGGCTACTTATAAAAGAAGTCATTTAATTGGGAGATTCATTACAGTTTCATAGATTATGAGGGTGAGCAGGTAGGCATGGTGGTGGAGCAGTATTTGAAGTTATGTCCTGGTCTAAAGGCAGAAGAAAGAAAGAGACTTAGATAGGGCGTGCTCTGGGCGTTTGAAAGCTCAAAGCCCATGCCCAGTGATAAAACCTCCTCCAATAAGCCCTCAACTCCTAATCTGTCCTAAACAATTCAACCAACTGGGAGCCAAATATTCAAATATATGAACCTATGGGAATGATTCTCATTCAAATCACCAAATCATACCTTCTCTTTTAATGCCTGGTAAATTTCCTTATTTTATAAAAATGGTAATAACTAAGGGGCAGGCTAAGCGCAGTGTGACACTACCAGCAAAGTTCCTG
The DNA here is from genome assembly GCA_019843815.1 of Montemys delectorum. NCBI lineage: Eukaryota > Metazoa > Chordata > Mammalia > Rodentia > Muridae > Montemys > Montemys delectorum. The sequence continues at coordinate 55,552 of JADRCD010238181.1, forward strand.
CCTTTGAGTCCAGGAGGTTATGACTGGTTATGTGTAAGTCAACACAGTTATCTGAGTTGGCTCATTTTTAAGCACCGTGCTCTCAGATTTTTTTGTATTAATCTAAGCAAACCCCATTAGTTAGAGAGGTGGATCTTCTAGATCTTGAGTTTGACCTTGTATCAAAGATTAATCATATTCTATTTGTCCTATAGCTTGGTACAGATGAACATGACAGCTTGGATTGTGTGAACTCTAGGGACTGGGTGCCCTTTCCAAAGGCGCCCTTCATGGCTTTAAGAACCAGCAGAAGACCTGAGACAGGACCTTTACTGGAAAGGACTGTTCCTAAGGCCTTTTATGGCAACCCATACCAGCAACAGGCTATATACACAAGGAGGAGCATGTTTAGTAACTTTTTTTAATAGATGGGAGACATTATGATTTACCTTGTTGGTTCTGGATAACTTTAAAAATGCTATAAATACTCTGAATCTCTTATTTTTAAATGCAGTCAAATCATTTGAAGAGTATTGACTTCTTTCACATGTGTGTGAACCTTGTTAGACAGAACCAGAGCTGTGTTGAAACTCCCCCACCTCCTAAACACTCCTTCCAGAGCCTCCTTGGCCCAGCTCATGTCTTAGTGACATTCTGCTGGCTGCTGGGAAGACATTAGTGCTTTGCTGTCCATCCCAAGGGACATTGTCTTGGATTCCTTGAGGATCTTAATTTTTTTCTTTAGCCTCAAATAGTTTTCTGACCAATAGGTGACCAATTATATTTGGAAAACATAAGTGGTGTGGTCTTCTGATATTGCTAGGGGTCTTGGTCCACAGACTGAAGCAGTTCATCTTTCTTTGGACTCTCAGGTCCTTTCCTTCATACAGGCTTCTTCCTGGGGTCTCTTTCATGGCTGCCTCCTGGATTCGCTCTTTTGTCTGTTAGGTGAGGTAGCGAGGGCTTCTTTTATTTTCCTTATCCCTAGATTCATGCATTACTTCATGATGTGTCTCATTTTTCCATGTAGTTTTCTTTTTTTTTTTCCCACCCCGTTGTTTCAAATGAGAGTAAATCAGTTCCCTAACACCTTATCATAACTGTGAGAAGAAATACCTGTTATCTTGGTTTGATTTAAAACATTCCAGCTTGCACAGTGCATTTCTATAAGTGGAAAAGTTTTTCTTGCTTTTGTATGAACATTTTGACTCTGGTCAAGTTTCTCCATTATCTGGGCTCCCATCTGTTAATCTGTCATCTATTGACAAGTACATATAGTAGCGAGTCTCCCATCAATTTATGGCTCAGCTTCGGAAAGCAGAAATTTCCATGATAAGTTTATCCTTCAGTGTTCGTAAATAGATACTAAATACAAATAAACATCAGGCAATGATTTAACAATCTTTGAAAGCAGACTTTCATGAGCACAAGATACAATAGTACACATAAAAAACACACTAGACTTAGGCTCTTCTATTTTGAGAATTGTATAATTTTGTTTTTATGACATAGTCATGGTGGGACAATCAAATTTAGAGTTACTGCTTTTAAGTGTTCCTATTGAGTAATTCTTTGGAAGGGAGCCCTTTGTGTTCAGTGTAAGTGGACTATTAAAGGGTTCTACTACAATGGGAGAAAAGATTTAGAGTTATAAGTATTTACTTGAATAATTAGTTTTGGGAATAAAAGCCATAGCACACAGCTGCAAGTAACTTCTTTCATGAGTTATGTTTTTTTTTTTTAACATGCATAAAGGTTTCTGAGCCTTCTTTCTCTCTTTGGGAATGCACATTCACTTGTGCATGCATGTTTACTGTACTTATGTGCGCATGATGTGCATATAGTGGTAGGTCCAGAAAGGCTGCCCCATTTAGCTGGCACACTTTCCTTTACCCACTTTTATAGAAAGCTCTGTCCTTTAGAGCATCACAAAGGCATGGTAGAGTTCAGACACACATCTCTGAGTCTGCTGAACTCCAAGCATGCTTGCCTCTGTTCCTTCCTCTTTAAGGTACCGAGACAGATGGAAAACATTTTGAAACATTTTTATTACATTATATCACAACTCACTTTTTGTTATTGAAACACAGTTTTAAAAATCTTCTCTCCCTTTTAAATAAGTCTTATTGGACCAATGTCTTACTTGGTTTTCATACATGAATTTGCATATGTATGTATATAGGTATTAACATTCCGGTCAATAATCATAATGAAGCAGTCTCTTTTCTAATTAAAAAGAAGTTAACACTGTGTGTTGCACGGGTTCATGGATAGTATTTGTGCCTGGTTAAAATGATCACAAATTATTTGCAAGCTCCCTTGTGACAAGGGTGTATGAATTTGCTGCTTGTCTGCCCCTAGGCAGGCCTGTGGCTTCTTTTGATTGACGCAATGAAGTAGAAGTTTCACCATGAGGCCTCAGCCAGGGCTTTAAGAGGCTTTGAGGTATTTGCTTTGATCCTTCAGAGCCCTGCCTGCAGAGGGATGAGGGACAGGTGGAGAAAGACCCTGGCACGGCGGTTAGCCCATGTGTGTGTTCAGCGTGCCCCAGGTGCAGTTCTAGACTTAAGAGTGAAGTCAGATAGTGTCGTTCAGAAAGTGGTCTTTTAGTAAGGCACAAGCAAATCGCCACTTTAAATAAGTAAACTTTGTGTTTGGTTTCTTACCCAGCAAGAGGCAATTGAATACAGTATAGATTAGTTGTCTTCCTCCATCTCGCCTTCCCTTAGCTTGCTTTTCCTTTCTTTTAACTTAATACTTGTTTTAAGATTTATTTTACTTGTAATTCTCTCCACTCCCTCCTCCCCTCTGTGAGTGTGTGTATGTGTGTGTGTGTGTGTGTGTGTGTGTGTGCGAGCGTATTTCTGTATCTGCCTGTGTGATGATGTGTTTACAGGAGTAAAGACACCTGCTGAGGCCAGAGGTGTCCTGGAAATGGAGTTCCAGGTGATTGCAAGCTGGCTGAAGTGGATGCTGGGAACTGAATTTGGGTCTTCAGCAAGAACAACACCTCCTCTTAACCACTGAGCTATCTTTGTAGACCTTCTGGGTGTCTTGTAGCCCAGCCAAGGATAACCATGGACTTCTAAGGTTCTATCTTCTCCTCCTAAGCGCTGGCATGATAAGCATGCACCATAGTCTTAGTCAGTGTTACATGACTGTGAAGAGACACCATGACCATGACAACTCCTATAAAAGAAAGCATTTAATTGTGACTGTCTTTGACTTTCAGAAGTTTAGTCTATTGTCATCATGGCAGGGAGAATGAGTTCTATGTCTGAATCCAAAGGCATCAGGAAGACAGGGACTTTGGGCTTGGAATGGACTTTTTGAAACCTCTATGCTCACCCCCAGTGGCACACTTCCTCCAACAAGACCATATTTCTTCATCGTTTCAAATAATGTCATTCATGACGAAGTATCGAAATCTATGAGCCTATGGGGACCATTCTCATTCAAACCCCAAACACCAAATTCAGTTCATGTGGCCCTGTGTATTGAACGCAGGGGCTGTGTTGTACTTGTGTAGAAAAGCACTCTGTTGACTGACGTACATTCCCAGCCTCTGTCTTTCCTTCCAATTGGTATTTCTGACTCATGCAATTTTTATTTTCTGAGCCCTTCAAAAGTCTTTGATTTTTGCATTTTGTGTTAATGACTTCATTTGTTATTAATTATTTCTATGTTACTGAGGTTGAGCATTCCTGATCTATAAACCTAAGGTCATAAATGCTGAAAAAAAAAAGCCCAAAACCCAAAAACAAAAACCAAAAATCTGAAAACTAACCAACTCTTTTTGAATACTGACTGGTTGCTGCAATAGGAACTTTCCATACCTGACCTCGCATGCTAAACTGGGGTCAGAATACAAATAAGTCCAAAATATTGTTCGAAATCACCTCCAGGCTCTGCATCAAAGATATCTATGAACCATAAGTGAGCTTCACATTCAGACTTGGGTTCAATCTCTCATACATCTCATTATATGTATACAAATATTCCAAACACCCCTGATCCCATGCATTCTGGAGAAAGGATCCTCAACATATGCTTTATGTGGACAATGTCTTCTGAAAGCATTTTTTGAGTCTCCTAGCACACTTAAATAAACAGATGGCAGTTATACTCCATGTTAAGCTGATGAAACAATGCTGTCCATTATTATAAGACCTTCCTTTGCAGTCTCATGTTACCATTGTAGGCATGACCTCACTGTTCCTCTGATTGTACAGTCAGATAGACAAAGTAGGATGAAAAAAACTATCTGCATAGGAATTCTGGCTCTGCCTTGACCTTCTCTTACTGTTGGAGAACTGATGTCAGTGACTATGTGGGTAATCATCACAAAGTTGTATCAAGGTGCTTTACTTGGTTTTCATAAAACCAAGGAATGGGTAGTCCAAGGGCTTCAGCTATATTTCTGGAAGAATCTCTTAAGACTCAAATTACAAATCTTCATTTCTTCCCTAAGTTAGTCCTACTGTGTTTCTTCTTCATTTTTACTATTTTTAATTAAGTGTGTGTGTGTGTGTGTGTGTGTGTGTGTGTGTGTGTGTGTGTGTG
>JADRCD010238182.1:0-41015 GCA_019843815.1 Montemys delectorum
TTATTTTCGTTTCCTTGTCCTTAATGGTAAGGTCAACAGAAGAAAACCTCTTTTTGGAGCGAGTCAACAGTAAGTCTTTCTTAGGGATAAAGTAATCAGTGCACAACCAGCTACAGGATAGCTTGTTTGAACGTGTCCCTAGAAATACAGTCTCCCTTAATGACAGAGCTTTACAGAATTGGGTCTCCATAAACCAGAACCATCCGCATCTTGCAGTAGACTACAGTCAATTTATAGTTTCCCCTGCTTTTCATTACATCTCTCTCCCAGGTAATATTTTTGGCATCTTATTTTTAGATATGGGTGAGGGGGTGGAAGAAGATTATTTTAAAAAACTGAAATCTAACATATATATCACTGGAGCCATATGTAATATTAAACCTATGTGCAGTTTTAAACGATTCTTTCACACGGGCTCTACATGACAGCCGTAAAAAGAGTAGACTGGGCAGGCCACGCCGCACGTCTATGGGCTGATGGCAGTGTTCCATCGAGGAGGCTCATCCTTGCCTTCCTTTTGCACAGATGCAAGGGCGTGTCCAGGAAGGAGCCAGCTCTGGGCCTCTGGCAGCCCTTGGCTTACTTCCAGCATTGCCCTTTACCAACGTGGAATCTCAGCCCAGTTCTTTCACTTCCTGGCGGTTATACAGACTCTAGGTGTATTCTTTACTTTTCTTGCTTTGTAACCAAATCACCAACAAAGCAACTTAAAGAGGAAGGGTTTACTTTGGCTCATGTTTTTTTTTCATTTATTTAATTTTTATTTTATACCCATTTGTGTTTGCCTGCTTGTATGCCTGTGTAAGGGTGTCATATCCCCTGGAACTGGAGCTATAGACAGTTATGAGCTGCCATGTAGGTGCAGGGAATTGAACTTGGGCCCTCTGGAAGAACAGTCAGTACTCTTATACCCTGAGCCGTCTCTCCAGCCCTATTTGGCTTATGATTTTAGAGAATCTAGTCAGCAGGTATGTGGCAGGAATGTGGCAGTGACAGCTGGGTGCGGGCTGTGGCGACAGGAGGCAGTCAGGAGGCAGGGGAGATGGGTGCTACCATTCTGCTTTCTTTCTTCCTTGTATTCCATCCAGGGCTCCATCCCTTCCCCATTCAGCCTGGGTCCTCCCTCCTCAAGTAAGCCCCCCTAGGACCTGTATATAGCCAAAGGTATATAGCCAAAGGTGTGTCTCCTAAGTGACTCCAAATCCTGTCAAGTTGAAGATGAAACCCAAGAAACAGAAGCATGGGTTTACGAATCTGCCAGACTTTATGTAGCTGTTGAGCAGCAGGTCAGGGTTAGAGACCATGGGTGTGACTCTTTACGTGTGTGACATGTCGTTTCTCCATGCAACTGTCAACCATTGCTAACTGCTAAAGGCTCACATTCATTAACTGTGTCTGCCAGAGTCATGATGGTCAATTTAACTGGGAGAGACGGCTCAGCAGCTAAGAGTTCTTGTGCTCTATCAGGAGCACTAGAGTTCAGGTCCTAATACTCACATTGTGCAGCTCACAAACACTGTAACTCCAGCTCCAAAGGAGCTGATGTCTTCTTCTGGCCTATTTGGGCATCTGTGCACATACATTCATCCATCCATCCATTTATTCATACATACATACATACATACATATGCACAGAAGGAATGAAAAAATTAAAAATTAAAATATATCTACTTTAAATGACTATATCAAAATGACTGGCTGTATTTGTATAAATGCATATACACGTATACCTATACTATATAATATAAATACAAAACAAATAATAGGCATTGGTCAGACTGAGAAAGCTGCATTTTCCTTACAACACCTTGGCCATCTGTGCTGGGTTATGAGTCACGGGAGACTTTCAGCCTCACTCCTCCCAGCTCCACTTGTTTGAGAGCTCATATTTGGTCACCCACTCATGACCTTTTGTGATGACTGTCTCAGTTGTCAATTGGATAAGCTACATGTGAGATGGGCCTCTGGGCATGCCTGTGGCTAGTGAGGTTAACTAGGTTCATTGAGGTGAGAAGACCCATGATGGGTAGCACCAGCTTTAGTCAGGGGATGCTGGACTGTACGAAAAGGAAAAAGGCAGCTGAGCGCACACATCCCTGCGCTCTGCTTCCTGACTGTGGATGCCATGTGAGCAGCTGCTTCAAGCTCTAAGCTGCTAGACCTTCCCACCAGGATGGAGTATACTCATAACAAACTCTCCCTTCAGAGTATTTTATCACAGCAACTGAAAAAGAAATCAGGACATCCTCAGAGCTAGCTTTGAACATCAAATTGTGCTATCTGCCATGATCAAAGACTTCCATTCAGGGCTGGTGAGATGGCTCGGAGGGTAACAGCACTGACTGCTCTTCCAGAGGTCATGAGTTCAAATCTCAGCAACGACATGGTGACTCACAACCACCCATAATGAGATCTGACGCCCTCTTCTGGTGTGTCTGAAGACAGCTACAGTGTACTTGCATATAATAAATAAATAAATTTTTGGGCCAAAGCTAGCAGGGACTGAGCAAGCCCCGAGTGAGCGGGGTCTACTGGAGCAAGCAGAGGTCCTGAAAGTCAATTCCCAACAACTAGATGAAGGCTCACAACTATCTGTATAGCTGTAGTGTGTACTCATATACAAAAAATAAATAAATCTTAAAAATAAAGACTTCCAGCGGGCGGTAGTGGTGCACGCCTTTAATCCCAGCACAGAGGCAGGCAGATCTCTGAGTTCGAGGCCAGCCTGGTCTACAGAGTGAGTTCCAGGACAGCCAGGGCTATACAGAGAAACCTTGTCTCAAAAAAACAAAAAATAAAACAAACAAACAAAAAAGCCAAAACAAAACAAAAAAGACTTCCAAAAGGTTCATGTTGTATACCTAGAAAGCAATCCCAGAAGACTTCCAAGATTAACTGAATGCCATCTATGACATTCTCATGATAACCCCAGACTGGCTCTGGTCCCCTGTCCTGGCTTTGAGTAGCTTTGTAACCTTGGGAATGTTGTAGTACCCTCTCTTCTGCTTCCTCTACGATTCAGTTGAATCAGGGGAGATTTGAAATCCCTTTCTGCTTTAAAAGTGTTTCAGGAGGAATGGAGAGATGGCTCGGTCAGTAATATGCTTGCCATGCAGGCATGAGGGCCTGCATTTGGATCCCCCAGCATCTTCATAAAAAGACCAGGCAGTGAACACCTATAATTCTATCACTGGGAGGATGGTGTGTGCATGCATGAATGGATTCCTGGAGCTTGCTGACCAGCCTGTCTAGCAGAATTGGTGAGTTCAAAGATGAGTGAGAGACTCTGTCTCAAAAATAAAATGAGGTGAAGCAATTGAAGAAAGCAACTCTGGCTTCTAAACAGACATGCACACACACATGCACACACATGTCTTCCAGGCACTTTGAAGAGGGTGTGCTAATTTTTTTACGTAACCCCCCCCCCAGCTTTACCTAGTATAATTGGGAGAGCACTAATGCCTAGTGGGTCTTCATTTAGGGGAAAAAAATGGAATAGTGCTACCAGCCAACCCACTTCCTAGACTATCCCACCACGTTGAGCACTGCTGTCAAGCCAGAGGACATCCAAGAGATCTGAAGAGAAAGGCAGCAGACATTGTCTCCTTGGTGGGTTCACAGGGCTTGGAGTCAATTCTTCACAACGCCTGTGCTCATCCCTCCATATTCATGTAGCATCGTAACTGGTACCACCGACATCAGCCCCAGGATCTGTCACTCCAGAAGTGGTCCCTGGTGAAGCTGCTCTTCGACTTTACTTCTCTGGCTCCCTTGTCGGGTTGACTGGGGAAACCATTTTTATCACCACCTTTAGGAAACAGTGAAGAAACTCATGTCTTAGCAGAAGCCTTTTACTCCCCACACTTCTGCTTGAAGAGAAGCTGGCAAGGCTCCCTGTGTTCGAGTCCCAAGAAAGAGAGCCTCTTAGGATGCCTAGACTAGATGGCCTGGCGACTAGATTTGGAAAGTCCAGTGGGTTTTAAGTCATCTCCACCCCCTGGCTTTTCCTTCCCCTGAAAGGCTCCAATGCCTCTGCAGAGAGCAGCAGGACAGGATAATTCAGAAAGAGAGAATGAGGGGCTGGGGAGCTGGCTCAGAGACAAAACTGAGGACTTGAGTTCAGATCTCCAGCATTCATAGAAAAGCCAGGTGTGGTGGCACACACCTATAACCTCAGCTCTGAGGTCACAGAGACAAGTAGATTCTAGGGACTTCCTGGCCAGTCAGCCTATATAAAGGACAAGCTTCAGGTTCAGTGACGGATTGTCTCAAGACAAGAGGATACCTAGAGTTGACCTCTGGCTCCTACATGTGCATGCACAAGTGAACGTACTCACACGTGTGTACTTCCACATTCATGACATGCATATCCATAGCCTCGTGTATTTGAATGCTTGGTCCCTAGTTGGTGGAACTGTTTTGGAAGGATTAGGTGTGATCTTGTTGGAGAAGGTGAGCCACTAGGGGTTAGCTTTAAGGTTTTATTTATTTATTATTTATTTTTATTACAGATTTATTTATGTTCTCTCTATATATATGAGTACACTGTTGATGTCTTCAGACACAGCAGAAGAGGGCATCAGATCCCATTACAGATGGTTGTGAGCCACCATGTGGTTGCTGGGAATTGAACTCAGGACCTCTGGAAGAGCAGCCAGTGCTCTGAGCCATCTCTCCAGCCCCAGGATTTGAGGTTTCTGAAGCCCAAGCTAGGCCCAGTCTTTCTGCCTCCAGCTTGTGGATCAGATGTAACCGCTCAGCTACAGCTCTAGTACTATGCCTGCCTGCCGCACACTCTCCAATGTAAATGTTTTCTTTTATGAGCTGCCTTAGCTACGGTGTCTCTTCACAGTAATACCTAAGCCACACACACAGATACAAGAAAGAATAGTAACTAGGGTAAGGTAGCTCTAAGACCTGCTGAGTCTGCAGAAGCAGGCAGCCTACTGGCTGTGTGTCCATGGGGAGGTTGCCTTGCCTCTCTGGCTGAGAGCTTCTTCCTCTGTAAAATGGGAATAATAAGAGACTCCACCTTGTGGGACTCTATAGGAATAAGTAGTGACTCATGATGAGGGCCTGTGCTCAATACAGTGTCAACAGTGGTTACTTCCACGTGAGCACTGTTCAATAAATGTCATGACAGAAATAAAGGGCAGGCATGGCTGAAGTTTTAAGTCTATGGGATCCATAGCCACTCCAGGCAAACTACGAGATCCTGTTGGCAGAGTTCTCCCCGAGGGCCTATGAGCAAGAGGAGTGCAGATGAAGAGGGTAGAGGCAGGCTGCATGGGTTATAATGTATCCCTCTCCTGAGCCTCCCACCCACCTCCTGCTTCTAGTCTTTGTTTATCAAACAGTAAGCTTCCTGAGGAGCTAATAGAGAGGCTTTTGCTTTCTTGGTCTCTGAGGCACAACAAGCTTTCAAACAAAAAAGAAACCTCCATCCTGCCTGCCCCCGACGGTGCGCAGTGTTGTTGGGAAGGTGGTCTCTTTCCTGCTCAGAGTTTGCAGAGCCTGAACTCTAGAGAAAATCAAAACAAGCTGCTCGCTTGAGGACCTTCCATCCCTGCCAGCTTGATTACTCCACCCAGAGGACGGAGAAGGATAATGTGAGTGGATGACAGACCAAAGAAGCCTGGATCTGGGGCAGAGAGGAGCTTATGTGACACTTTCTCCTGTCCCTGTAGGCCTGGATGCCTGGTTCCTGAACTGACTGTCATAAATATCCATAATGTCACAAGTATATATAATTTCGGTGACCTAGCTATACATAGGAAGTGGCCATTGTTCTGGAAAGTTTTAGCTGCCCAGCTCAGCATTCTGCTAGTAAATAGATGGCACAGAGAAGACATTTGGGCTGATAAATTATTTCTGACTATCAAGGTGTCCATAGACAATTCCTTTTCCAGATTTCCCATAATGCCTGACTTAAGATCCTGTGAATATGAACAGAGAGCACTGGATACCTTTAAACATTTCTCTAATTTAAAACTATTTTGAATTTTTTTTTTTTTTTTTCTGTCTTAGTCACTGTTCCATTGCTGTGAAGAAAAAGACGCCGTGGCCAAGGCACGCCTCTTAAAAAAAATATTTAATTGCGGGCTGGCTTACAGTTTAAGAGGCTTAGTCCATTATCATCATGACAGGGAGTATGGCAATGCACATGGATCAGTGGCTGAGAGCTACATCCTGATCAGCATGTGGGGGGCAGGGAGAGGAGGAGGCTGAGACAGGACCTCAGGCATAGGCTTTTGAAACCTCAAAGTCCACCCTGAGTGACACACTTCCTCCAATAAGGTCATACCTCTTAATTCTTCTAATCCTTTCAAATAGTGCTACTCCCGGATGACTAACAGCATTCAAATCTATAAGCCTATGGAGACCATTCCTATTCAGACTTTCACATTCCTCTCCCTGGGCCTCAGAGACTTATAACTATATCGAAATACAAAAACACATTCAGTACAGTTTCAAAGGTCCTCACAGTCTCAACACTGTTTAAAAAGTCTGAAGTTCAAAGTCTCTGAGACTCATGGCAGTCTCTTAACTGTAACCCCCCCTCCCCCCCCAAAATAAAAAAGCAGCTCACATACTTTGAATATACAATAAAACAGAAAGATTAGTTGGCGAGGTCTTGTCCAAAGTCACCACTCCCTTTATCCCATTTACTATCGGATTTTTCTTCTTCTTCTTGTTGTTCTTCTTTTTGGTCTTGTTTGCTTCTTTTTTTTTTTTTTTTTAGACAGAGTTTCTTTGTATAGTCTTGGCTGTCCTGGAACTCACCCTGTAGATCAGGCTGGCCTTGAACCCAGAGATCTACCTGCCTCTGCCTCCCAAGTGCAGGGGTCAAAGGTAAGCACCACACTTTTTATCTCCTTGAGCACATACATGACTTAGCTCCTTTCTCCTCAGATTGTATGTTTTGTATTTCTCTTTATCTAGTTTGCTCCTTTTCATTACGGATCTGCATAAGAGTGGCTACTAGTCACCTCATGATACAGTCAATACTAGGCAGTCTTGAAATCTCTGCCCAAGCCATAAATCCAAAAATCTTCAACTTAGTCTCAGGCAGATTTCTTTTTTAGGACAAACTAAAAAAAAAAAAAGCCACATTTTTTATTGTTATTATTATATTATTATTATTATTATTATTATTTAGCCAAAATAATATAAGAATGGTTTCTAGCTGGGTGGTGGTGGCACACGCCTTTAATCCCAGCACTTGGGAGGCAGAGGCAGGTGGATTTCTGAGTTCGAGACCAGCGTGGTCTACAAAGTGAGTTCCAGGACAGCCAGGGCTACACAGAGAAACCCTGTCTCGAAAACAAACAAACAAACAGACAAAAAGAATGGTTTCTAGACCACTTCCTAATATTCTTCACCTCTGAAGCCTCTTGATCTGTGCTGTTCTCATTTGCTTGGCTCTTAGCACCACTGTTTTCCATGCTCCTACTAGAATGGCCCATTAAACCCTGATTAAAGCATTCAACTGCGTTTGTAATCCAAAGTCTCAAAGCCAAATAAAAGCAGGGTCGGGCTTATCATAGCAACACCCTGCTCCCTGATATCAACTCCTTGTCTCAGCCAATGTCCTACTGCTGTGAAGAGACACCATGACCAAGACAGCTCTTGTAAAAGGAAGCATTTAATTGGGTGTTTGTTTACAGTCTCATACGTTTAGTCAGGTACCATGAGGGCCAGGAGTCACTGGTACACAATTTTTATCAGCAGTAGATCCACTGGCCAAGAGAGAGACTTTGGCTTAGGCATGGGCTTTTGACACCTCAAAGCCCAGCTTCAGTGATACACTTCCTCCAACAAGGCCATACTTAATCCTTCTAAAAGCTTTCAAATAGAGTCATTCCTGGGAACTAATCATTCAAACATGAGCCTATGGGAGCGATTCTTATTCAAACCACTATGGCCATTGTCCCAGCAAGTTTTAGCTGCTCACCTCAGCATTCTGCTAATAAATATATGACAAAAAGAAGAAATTCCGGCTGACAAATTATTTCTGAATATTGAGGGGTCCAAAGAAGATCTCTTTTTAGCTTTCCCATAATGTCCAGTTTAAGATCTTGTAAATATGAACAGAGAGCGCTGGAAACCCTTAAAATTTTTTTAGAGTTATATTTTCTTTTTTTTTTTTTTTTTTTGACCAGCATCTGTCTATATAGCCTCGATTATCCTAAAACACACTATGTAAATCAAGCTAGACTTGAATTCACAGAGACTAGCCTGCCTTTGCCACCCAAAGGCTGAGATTAGCCTAACGACATCTTCCCCACCCCAAGATTTCATTTATTATTTTTGAATCATGTGTGTCTTTGTGTATGTGCACATGCATGAAGTTACCCTTAGAGTCTAGAAGAGGGGGTCAGATCCTTGGAGCTGGAGTTATAGGAGGCTGAGAACCATTTACCAAGAGTGCTGGTACTCAAACTTCAGCCCTCTGCAAAACCAGTATATACTCTTGGCCTCTAACCATCTCTCTCTCTAGCCTCTGGACATGTTTGTTTGTTTCTAAAGATTATTTCTTGTAGTCCAGGCTGGCCTTGAACACCTAATCTTTCTGACTTTGTCTTCCCAGTCCTGGGAATTACAGGTGTGTTCCCTCATGCTCCACATTTCTCCATTTGGCCAGCACACAGCTCTCGTGGCAGGCTGACAGGGTGAGTCTCTTTGGTAGGCTAAGGGAAACACTCACATGCTCTGCTTCTCTGTGAAGAGATGCTGACTGGGCACAGTGGGCAGATGGGAGCCAGAAGCTTCTCTGTGGACCCCCTGGTCCTGTGAGCATAATGCTAAAGGTTAATAATAATCACAACAGGCAGGCAGCCCATCACTGCCTCCCTGTCTGGCTGAGAGGTTTACAACTTAAACTCACGGCAGAGGGAGAAATTGGCTCAATCACTTGGAGTAACGGTACATGAAGAGCCAGTTGGGCATGACCACTACTTAACTCAGGGAGCTGGGGCTGCTGCATTTAGTGTCCGTACACACTAATAAACACGAAACGCTACAAGGTGAAAATTAACCCTGCCCGCCACCCACCTAGCCTTCCTTTCCATTTGCCAGCTTGCCTTACTCTTTACTAAATAAAGGGGACCACACTGGGAGAACAGGGCCACAATCTACTGTGCTTAACCATAAGTCGAATCCAAGAATTAAAGACCACTGTTTTTGGAGGGGATGGTGGTGGCAGTCAGGGTCTCATGTAAACCCAGGAACTTGGAACTTGGCCTTGGACTTGCTGTGGGCTGGAGATGACCTTCAACTTTTGATCCTCCTGCCTCTACCTCCCAAATACTGAACCTATAGACAAGCCCCATTTGTACAGTGCAGGGGACTAGACCCAGGGCTTCCTGGATGCCAGGCAAGCACTTTCAGCTGAGCTACATCTCCAGCTGTCTACTTCATTCATTTAAAAAGTATTAATTTAAATTTGTGTGTGTGTGTGGGGGGGGTGCACGTGCGCGCTTCTAAGTTCACGCATGTATACCATGTATGTAAGTCCTCAGAGGCCAGAAGAAACATCACATGCCCTGGAACTGGAGTCACAGATGGTTGCGAGCCACCACGTGGTTGCTGGGAATTGAACATGAGTCCTCTGGGTGAGCAGTCAGTGCTCTCAACCACTGAGCCGTCTCTCCAGCCCCAACTTCGTTCTTTAAATGAGACGTAAGCTGGACAGTGTGGCGCATACCAATAATATCAATAATAATTCTGCTTGGCAGACAGAAGCAGGAAGGTCACTGCAAGTTCAGGGCCAACTTTGACTCCATAGTTGAGTAGCAAATCAGCCAGGGCTATATAACAAGGCCTGCCTCAAAAAGGAAAACCAACCAACCAGCCAACAGTAAAACAACAACGGCGACAACAACAAACAGGAGAGAAAGAAGGATTTAAAATTTACCAGCTCTAAGAGCTTATCTTAAATTCTCCGAGCAGAATGTTTGATGGGGTAAGCAGAGGGAAGCCTGGCATCGTTGCCGATACTATCGAGTCTTCATTTCTCTTAGTGCTGGACTGGCACTCAGAGCCTGGCCTGTGTAGGTGAGTGTTTCCCCACTGAGCGTTGGCTTTGTTTTTGGAATGAGGTCTCACTAAGTGGTCCAGGGTAGTTTTAAACATCTCCACCCCAGACATCCTCCTATCTCAGCAGGGGGCTATAGATAGTCGGTACCTGGATGGCTTTCAGATCTTCGAGCATCCTCCCAGTGACTTTAGTGAGGTTTACTCCATGATGTCCCACAGTTTCCAGGCGAGGATTTGACAAAGAAGGGCTCACTCAGATACTGTGTGGGAGATATGGTACTGAGTCCCTCAGATTAGAATGGAACCTAAGGATTCAGATTCCAATCATCCTCACGGCTCTGCTTCCAAAATATCCGTGCTGTGGGGTTCAGGTCATAGGTAAAAAAGACAATGGAGAAGTTTTTTTATGGCCCAGTTCAGGATATATTCACGAATTCACTTGATCTATCTATCCCCCAACTTGCCAGCTAAACTCTCAGCCGGGAGAGAGACTAGGACACTGAGCAGGACTGAGACCTGGCCTTCTGGAAGCTTCCAATGGAGGGGCTGGTCAGAACACGCACCAGACAGTCCAGATCCAAGGCAGATGCTGGGAAGAATGATGATAAATGTCCAGACAGTGCAAAGGGACTCACGGAGGATGGAAAGATTAATTCTGACAGAGGGTAGAGTGGGGAAGATTACTGAAAGATCTAGCAATGGCTTTCAAAAGAGAGAGAAAAAAATGAAGCTGGGAAGGTAGGCAGAGAACCAAGAGTCTGGCTTGGAGCCCACAGCAGCCTCTGCTCTGGGGTATTTTCCAGACTCCCACCCACTCAGCACAGAGGGCAGTACCATGAACTGTTCTCCAAGCAAAAGCTCTAAGCATTCTTTTATGTCATCTTAAAAACTGATATAAATTTTAATTTCTAATTTATAGTATAGTAGCATTTGTTTTGTTATAATTTTAAGATAATTGGCTTAAATTACCAGTCACTGAACAGCATAACTTCATCTTGTGGTTTGTGAAACTCTGACATATAATTTCCTTAATTTTTTTTTGGAAAGGCACAGTGGTGTATACCTTTAATCCTGGCACTCAGGAGCTCAAAAGACAGATAAGCAGATTACCATGAGGCAAGTCTAATCTATATAACAAGTTCTTGGCCAGCCAAGACTACATAGTAAGTCCCTGTCTCAAAAGAAAAAAAAAATTTTTTTTTTTTTTTTTTTGGTTTTTCGAGACAGGGTTTCTCTGTGTAGCCCTGGCTGTCCTGGAACTCACTCTGTAGACCAGGCTGGCCTCGAACTCAGAGATCCGCCTGCCTCTGCCTCCCAAGTGCTGGGATTAAAGGCGTGCACCACCACAGCCCGGCTTTTTTTTTTTTTTTTTTTTTTTAGAAAAAGGTCTCATTAAGTATGGACCAGGTTGGTTTTGAACTTGCAGAGATTCTTGCTTCTGCCTCCAGAATTCTGGAATTAAAGGTATGCACAACACATCAGGCTCCACACAGAGACCTAAAATATGTCTATGTGTGTGTGTGTGTGTGTATGTGTGTGTGTTGTGTGTGGAAGCACAAACACAATGTGGGAGTAGAAATCAGGGGACACCTTGTAAAAGTCAGATTTCTCCCTCCACCATGTGGACCCTGGAGCTGGGACTCAGGTCATCAGGCTTGACAGCAAGTATCTTTGCCTACTGAGCCATCCATCTCCTTGGTCCCTGACGCTTTCTATTTGAAGAATAACTCCAGAAACTCAGCTCTGGAAGTGTGGCTGGAAACCGAGGGTTCATGGATTCTCCTCATTTGCCTTCTTTCTCTGGGTCGGGGTAAAGGAAGCTGTGTGCCAGGAAATGGCAGCAGTGCTCCACTCCGAACATTTTAGGAGGCAATTTTGTCACTGTGTGAGTGTGCTTCCACAGACCAAGACAGCACGAACGACATTACCAGGTGGTTCCAGCTTCACAGACACTATCTTACGGAACACTGGCATATATATATGGCCCACTATGGACCAAAATGTAGTTACAATGTGCCTAAACATATTCTACTTTAAGGGCCCTCAGGAGGCCAGACCTTGTTTTCCAAACGGACAATAGTAACCACAGGTGCAGCCAGTAGTGGGGGAATAAAGTGGTTTCCGTACATTTCTTGGTTTCCATACATTTCTTTATTATTAGGAAAATAAGGTCGAATAACACACATTTGAGAAGGGCCCTTGTAGCACCTCCAAGAATTGTGAGCGTCTCCATATGTATATATGTGTACACTCCATATAATGTGTATGTATACACACCACACACACACACACACACACACACACACACACACACACTCTTCCAGGCTTTATCCATACCTATGGCACCCCCTCTATTAAACAGCTACTTTGTCCTATGCTCCACCTCCCCATAGCCTTGGCTGGCATAGAAGTGGCTAAGTAAACCTTGCTGGCCTCAAACACACATAGATCCTCTGTCTCCTGAGTGCTTGGATTAAAGGCATGTGCCACCATGTCTGCCTTTATTTCTTTGAGACAAGAATACACTATATA
Source organism: Montemys delectorum (assembly GCA_019843815.1). Lineage (NCBI taxonomy): Eukaryota > Metazoa > Chordata > Mammalia > Rodentia > Muridae > Montemys > Montemys delectorum. Next base: position 12,571 of record JADRCD010238182.1, read on the forward strand.
ACTCTAGCTAGCCTGAAATTTGCCTTGTAGACCAGGCTGGCCTCAAATTCACAGACATCTCCTGCCTATGCTCCCCAAGTGCTGGGACTAAACCAGCCACCATGACCAGCCCTGCTAAATCTTTTTAAAGATTTATGTTTAGAGTCGAGCAGTGGTGGTGCAGGCCTTTAATCCCAGCACTTGGGAGGCAGAGGCAAGCGGATTTCTGAGTTCAAGGCCAGCCTGGTCTACAGAGTGAGTTCCAGGATAGCCAGGGCTACACAGAGAAACCCTATCTCAAAAAAAAAAAAATTATGTTTAGTTTGGATTGTGTGTGTGTGTGTATGTGCGTGTGTGTGTGTTACATGTGAGTGTGAGTGCTTGAAGAGCTGAGAAGAGGGTACTGGAGCTCCTGGAGGAAGAATTACAGGCAGTTGTGAGCCACTCCACATGGGTGTTTGGAATGGAATTCTGGATCTCTGCAGGAGTAACAAACATGTCTTCTTTCTTACAAAAAGATCTACTCATTGTCATTTTATGTATGTGGATGCTTTGTCTGCATGTCTGTCTGTGCACCATGTATGTATCTGCTGCTCACAGAGGCCAAAGAAGAAGGTAATGAATCCCCTGGAACTGGAGTTATCGGCAGTTGCAAGCTGCCATGTGCATGCTGGGAACTCAACTCAGGTCTTCTGGAGGACCAGCCAGTGTTACGCAGCACCGCGGCTTCTCTCCAGCCCCCCAAAAGCCTGGAATCAACATCTGCACGGATAAACTGGAGTGTTAAATGGCTGCCTACTGAGAGTTGAACACCTAAAAAAAGTGACACGCTTCTCTTCTCTGGTTCCCAGCAAAGTAACTGAGAATTTTGTTTGTTTTAAAGGCCCCGTTTCCCCAATGAAAACTTGGGGGTTAATTTTCAGCATGGTGCCTGGGGACTGAGTGGTGGGACTCTCATTACCTATAATGGGAGTCATACCAATTCCCTCTGTGCATGCTATATGGAAAATGCACCCCTCAGTAGCTACAAAATTTTGGTTTTTGAAATTGAGGCTGTCTTTCTCAGCACAAAGCAGATTTCTAGAAACACCCAAAGCTATCCTATGTTGGCCTGAAACCCTCTTGAGTTTGTGTGTAAGGAAGATGTGTGTGTGTGTGTGTGTGTGTGTGTGTGTGTGTGTAGCCCCTCTCCAAACAGCAACATTAAAACATTGCACCTTGTGCTGATGGCAGTAGTTGCTGTATCTCACCCCAATGCTCTGTTGGGAGCCCTATAAACCTGGCACACAGTTTGTGACACCCAGTGAAATGCTGCATTTTCCCATAATAACCTGAACCCCGCTGCCGGTCATTAAGGGACCTCTCTTATTAAACATCTCTGTTTTTAAATGGCTGCCATCATCTGGTCCCAGTGTACATTAAATCCCATTATAATTATAAACACACTTTACCATAACATCCCTTGCAGATCTCATCCACACTGCCTACCCCCTCAGGGCATCTTTGCACTAATAACAAGTCAGATTTGCTTTCTGAGTTGACAACACGAGGCCCCCAACACCATTTGCAATATGCTGGGTAGAGAAAGGGAAGAAAACACTTTCTTGTCCTCAATCACAAAGATGTTGGGGGTTCACAGTGTCCCCAAAGCTGCTGGAACTAAAAAAAAAAAAAAAAAAAAAAAAAAAAATCCCTTCTTTGTTCCTCTTTGAAAAGTTCTCTAGCCAGGTGCATCGGTCCATGGGGGTTATATAGTGAGACGCCGCCTCAGCCACCCAATGGTTCCCATAGATGCCAGCGAGGGCAGCCTCGGTAGTTAGAAGAGATGCCCAAGTTTGCAGTCTCTACTGTTCAGTGCCTCATAATGGAAGAAGGGTGATGGAAATGATCTGACTGCCTTTCCTGAGCCTAAAGAACCAGAACATACAGGTTCCCCTCAATACTTTGCCCTTCAATTTTTGGAAGGTGTGTCTCCTGATGCTCTTCCACTTAATTCACTTACAGAATGCAGAATAGGCATGCACACCACACTTAATGTATGTGGTGCTGGGGAATCAAATCCAGAACTTGATGTTTGCTAATCAAGGACTCTGAAGTAAACGGTATCCTTAGCCCAAAGACTCGGGACTTGCCATTCACATGCAAGTAAAATACTCAAGCTCTTGAATGTCTCTTAGACGTTTTACTGTCATTCAAAACTCCTTTTCGATAGTCTGAGTTCCTGGGGAAGGAAGGAAAGAGCTAGAAGCCTTATATAATAGTCAAAGAGTCACGTTGGCTGGTGCACTGCTACATAACCCTGTCCTCAACGGAGAAAGAAAAGGAAACTAAAAGCCCTTGGTTATTTCTTTCATTTCTCTCAGTAAAGTGTAGGTAATCTAGGCATGGAGAACCGAGCTGTGCTATTACACGTTGTGATTCAAAGCACCATGCTGGATTTGAATAGTCTCTGATCCTCGAGTTTCTTATCTCCCCAAATGAGGATGGTCTTGGAACACCAACAGAGTTGTTAGAAGGACTAACTAAAACAAGACAGGAAATGTATTAAGATTCTCAGGGAACGCTCTGAATGAATCATTACCCCTACCACCTCCTTCTTATATGTTTCTCTCAGACTGGATATATTCTTCCACTAGCTGAACTTGGAGAGGCTCCATGGCTGGGAGGTACAGAGGGAAAAGAGGAGGTGAAGGAATGAGGAGATTTGTGGTGGTATTCAGCCCAATGGTTAGCTCACCTCTGTCTCCGCTTCTAGCATGACTAAGACTAAGACCTCTTGAATTTTGTCAGAAAACCTTAGATCAAGGTTCTATGTTTTTGTTTTGGTTTTGAGAGAAGGTCTCACTTGGGTACCTGGGGCTGGCCTCTAACTCACGGCTTCACTTGCCTCTGTCTCCATATTGATGGGATCAAAGGAAAGCACTACCATGTCCACTGTTTTTTCGCCTTTTCAGGAATTGATTTTTTCAATTTCCCTACTACATCTTTGAAGTAAACAAACAAACAAACAAACAAACATAATGGGGGGAGAGAGAGGGAGAAAGAGAGAGAGAGAGAGAGAGAGAGAGAGAGGGAGATTGTCTCTTGATTTTTCTACATTGCTTAGTTTTAGGCCTTACCATATGAAATCTCTCAACTGGGGACTCTCATTGCTTTCCAGGATCCAAGGACACAGCTCTGGCTATAAATGGTGCTGGTTTGGGAGTGGGGGCTGCTGCTGCTTTATCTGGGCCCAATAAACCTTATCAAACTGCTGTGCGGCCAGCCTTCATCGCTAAGTGGAAATGCTCTGGAGCCCAATGCTGGCACCCAGCCCACAGCCTCGCCTGCCTTCTCCCTTTCTGTTACCTTCCCCACCTCTTAAATCTAGGCATTACTCTCTCTTTAACACTTCCTAACAAGGGCTGGGCTCTTTAATGGGCAGAGTTTATGAAGCAAGGGAGATTTTCACATAGAGTGAGTATGGTTGGGGTTGGGGGGAGGCTAGAGCCAGGCAAGAATTGTTCTTTCGTCTCCATTGTGTCTACGGACTCTCTTTCTCTGATTTGAGGATTAATGGGAGAATAGGATCAGAGGTTAATCGTGTGCCTCTCCAGTGACTGCTGGAGAGAGGGTGGTAGGTGGATGTGGACCCTAGGTAGTAAGCCCTCTTTAGACAGGATCTCAAAAAGCTCAATGCTCCATTCCCACGGCCAGGCATCCACCGGGGCCTTTCCTGCTCCCTTCTGCTCATCCATTCTTGCTTTCTTTATATGGCAATTTCTTCCTAACTTCTTCAAATTCCCTTCTTCTTACAGAGGGTTGGCCTTAACTTGAAAAAAAAAATCAGGTAAGTCTTTACACAGGGTTGCTTCTTATTGTATACCAACTGACTGGGGTTCGGGGAGTTTCTCCCCTTGCCTCATCCATGTGACTTTGCCTATGAGAGAGTAACTCAACTGCAGTTTTCTTCCTTCACTTGCCAGTGCTCCATTCTGCTGACTTCTCTCTCCCACAGCTAATCTGAGAATTGGAGTGTCACTTGTTAGGATGCCTTGTTATAAATGACCACCACGTTAACAGCCCGGTGCAGACCGTGTCTAAGCTTTGCCACCTGGTCTTCGTGGGTTTTTGTCTCCATTTACCACCCACTTTCCTTCTCCTTTAGCTCCTGGGGAATCGAGACGTGATTCTGTTAAGTCCTGTGGGAGAGCCGTGGACACAGCACTCCTAGCCTGAAGCCTGGAACTAAGACCTTAGGACTTAGCCGGGCGGTGGTGGCACACGCCTTTAATTCCAGCATTTGGGAGGCAGAGGCAGGCGGATTTCTGAGTTCGAGGCCAGCCTGGTCTACAGAGTGAGTTCCAGGGCAGCCAGGGCTATGGAGAGAAACCTTGCGTTTAAAATACAAAAAAGAAAAAAAAAAAGACCTTAGGATTTGAGGGTGTGGCCGTGTGGGTGACTTTTCTGAGACCCCTGGGTGGCGCTCTCCACCACACCCCCAACAACCTTGTGCTGGGGCTTTTGCCGGAGGCCAGAGCTCAGAAAAGTACCTTCCAACCCCAATCCCCCGCTCAGCTTCGTGTGAAAAGGAGGAGACGGAGCTTTCCGCAGGTAGAGGAGGGAAATTTTTTTCTTTGGTCTCTCTCCCCTACGGTTTGTCATCTCAACTACGCCCTTTAAAGTGGGCCAGCAGCTGAGGGAAGAAAGTACTCTGGAGCGGCCCAGCGACCTTCCAAGCTTCCAGCTTGCTCCGGGAGGCTGAGTGAGCTGAGCTAGGCGCAGGATCTTCAGAACTTTCCATCCAGGTTCCTGGGGCCGGGGAAGACTGGGGGTGGGGTGGGGAGGATGCCCGAGATTGGGAGTGAGAAAGTATTACGACTCAGGCCTTCCCATCTCAAGTTTGCAACAATCTAGATTGCAAAACCGAGGTGCTGCCTCCTACCAGATCTCTACTGGCCCCTCTGGATTTAGCCAAATCGAGCTAACTCGAACGCTCACCCCTGCGGGCAAGCATGAAGAGGCCTGGTTTGGGATTGGAGATGCGACCCATTTAAAGCTGGTGTTTAGGGTAAGGAAGGATGCAATCCGAATCCCGAGCAAAAGTGAAAGGCTAGAGGCCACACACTGAACTGGTGCAAATAATAAAAAAACGGAGCAAAACTGCGCTCTTGAGCACCGGAGTTGGGGGAGTTGGGGGCGCGGGACACAACCGCATGTCCAGTGGAAATGGAAAAACCTGGGGCTAAAGTGGGAGCTGCTCCTCCTTCTCATCCTTCTGACCCCTTGGGGGTTGCAGGTCGTCTGCGGCTCCTCTTCCTTGCAACCTTTTGCCCTCTCCACCTAGCCACGAGCAGCAGCCGCTGGCGCCGGGGCAGCAGCTAGATGTCAGGAGAAGCCCGGAGCGCCGAGCGCTGGGAAGGGAGGGGAGCGCCCGGGAAGGGAGGGCAGGGCTGGGAGCGCGCACGGGCTCTGCCAGGGCGGGGGTGGGGCGGGGTGGGCGGGCCAGGGCCGGCCAGGGGGAGGGGAGGGGGCAGCTGTGGGCAGGGAGCCGGGCTCGGCCGCCAGCACTAAAGATGGAGAGGCGCCTGGGCCTCGCAGGGGAGGGGGCTCGGCGTTGACGTGGGACGCGGCGGAGGCGCCGCAGCCGGTGGTGATTTGCTAACCTAGCGGCAGAGAGGAGTTAAGGGTGATGAGAGCGGGTACTGCGAACTGCCGGGCGATGCCGCCGCTGCCGCCGTGAGATCCGGAGCAACAGTTCCCCAGCAACACCCCTTCCCCGATCCAGGCACACCCCTAACCCCCCAGGCACGCACACCCACCCCAAGCTCCAGGCTCTGCAAGCGGTAAGTGTATGTGTGTAGGGAACCCGGGAAGGACTTGCACCGCCCAGCGACCGCCTCCCGCCAGGGCGCCCTGGGGCGGGAGAGGTTTAGGCGGGTGGTGCTAGCTTTGGCCACTCGGCCGCTGGGCTCGTGCGGGGTTCTGTGGTTGCTGCTGCAGCCGCGATCGCCCGTGCCGGTTGAGGGTCAACTAGAAAGCGGAACCGAGGCTGTCAGCTTGGGCGCAGCTGCCTCACCAACCTTCCTCCTCCGGGCACGGTCCTGTCCGGGTGAGAGGTGGCAGGCCGGGAGGTCTGCCAGGGCTGCGGGCGCGTGGAGTCGGGGACTGGGTGTCTTTGTACAGGCAAGGGCTGGCGGAGGAGCAGAGAGCCTGTGGGTGCTCATATGTATGCGGACCGGTGCACTTAGCGTGAGATAGGATTGTGTCTTATTTATTTGTGTTTATTCGCTGGCGAGCTAGAACCGCAGAAAGCGAGGAGTGAACCTGGGGGGCGGGTGGGAGGGGACTGGTACCCGCTCGGGTTTTGTTTTCTTTACAGAAAACGTGGTGGGATTTTTCTTCTTCTTCTTCTTGATTGGACTTGATGCCCCCTTTTAAGGAGAGAGGGAAGCTTCGGAGAGACTCTGGCGCTCCGGGTCCTCCTCGGCTCTCGGTGGGAACAGCCCGTGGAGCCGGAGCTCGCTGTGCACTCCCGGCCGCGCACGGTGGGTTCCCAGCTCTGCACCTGATGCATTCAGGATGTCTTTCCCACCCTGGCGCGCCGCAAGCATGCCCAGCCCCTCGCACGCTCCCGCACGCGCTCGAACTGCGCACGATCCTACCAGCTTGCGGACCCCACCGGAATGTACAGGAGCGCACCGCTGCAACCAGCTCGCCTCCTCCCCGCCACGCTCCCAGCGCGTCTGACTCGGGCACGCCGGCAGCTGGTGCGGGAGGCCGGGGTCCCTGCTGGTGGCTTCCCGGGGATCCGGATCTTGGGTGGAAGGTGGAGGACCCAGAGATCTCTTCTCACTTTGCCTCCCACCACACGCCTCGGGGTTTTTTGTGCTTCCTTTCCGCCCCCGGGAGATTGCGCCGCCCGGCCGGCCTAGCGGCCGCGTCCACCCCGCTCGGACCTTCTCCTTTCCCCGGTCTCTTTCACTTTCCTCCCTTTTCGTAGCTCTGTTCCCTTTCTTCCAGGCACCTGACTCCCGGGGAAAAGTTGCTTTTCCAAGTTTGCCAAAGTGCTATGCTAGTCTCGGCGGGGGTCTCTGGGAACAAGGGGTGTGTTGCGCCCTCGATCCTCGGAGCTCTGGCGGGTTAGCGCTGGCTTTGCCCAGAATCGGCTGATCGCTGCACCAAGTGACGGTCGGACCGCCGGATCGCGGGTGCAGAGCCGCGGGTTAGGGAGAGGGCACCTTAATTTCCCTCAAGGCCCAAAAAAGGCTCCTTTGGGAAAAGGTATTCGGGCAGCGGACCTGCTTTATTTTGGCTTCTCCCCACTTAGTTCTCCAAATCTCTGATCTCTCCGGAAAGCACACCGTGTTCATGAAGCCTTTGATGAATGGGTATCTCACCCTTGTTGACGCCCTCCGTTTCCACTTTGGGGTGGGCAGTAAGCGTGGCCAGCCACTACTATTAACTCTTTCCGCATGAGCTTTGCGCTTAAGAGTCCGTAAGACTCCTGTTGAGGGCGAAGGCGAGCCCTGGGAAGCCTAGCTCTCTCCACTCTTTCTCCAGGCAGTGTGAAATGTTGGCTACAGAAGGACAGAGGTTGGGACCTTATCCCATTAGGTCTTTCCGCCCGTGTCCCCCAATGGCTGTTTAAAGTCAGGAGCCTCTCAGTCAACCAGAACGCATTCTGGGAGAGGCCTTTGTGTCCCAGCTCTGTCTTCCCTTCCTTCTGGGCTTAACTCACGCCAGAGATGCTGGTGCCAACGTCACTTACAGAACCATATTCAGTGTCAGTTTTTCTACTTGTCACTGGGCTTGCCAACACCTGGGAGGCATCCAGTCTGGTGTGCACTCTCAAGGGTATGGGGAACATACCCTCCTATGGCGTTATCTACTTTCTCATTTTAGAGCGTTCTGTCCATTGGGAAGTGAAAGAGGAGGCTGTAGCATCTTGTATAATTGTATGTAGGCGTGTGTGTGTGTGTGTGTGTGTGTGCACGCACACATACATACACACACCTTGGACACATTCTGCAACTTTGAGGAACTTGTAGGTAGAAATGACTTAAGGTAGAATGTGATGTGATGAGTGTATGCGGGAGGGAAGTGTGGTGTGGTATGTTTATCAGAGCCTAGGTATGGGTCTGCCAATCCTTTGCAGCCCTGACTTCAGAGTGCAAGGGCAGAGGCCATAGAAACTGCTGGATGATGGAGAGGAATCATGTCTAGGACGAGTAGGAGAAGACGGCTTCATGGCCTGCAGATAGGGGACCACCATCATGTTTAACAGCCCTGGCTAGATCTGATTGTCTTCTAAGGCCATCTCAGTGAGCCAGAACTAGAAAAACATTGAGAATGGGGGCTTGCCAATAGGGGGTGGACAGGAGGACCGAATGCTGAGGTTGACTAAAGGGAGGGGTTGAAAACTCATTAATTTAAAAAAGTTTTTAAGTTTGTGAGCTTCGTGGTGGACACTGGCCTTATTCATGGTGGACACTGCCCTCAGGCTTAAAGAATGCCTAGGAGTCCCTGCAGTCTTCATTTCACTTTATCCGATGCATGCTTCAGAGCAGTAGGGGAAAGTGTGTGGGGGAAGCGTAAACCTTCTTTTTCCTCTCAGCACCTTGGGCTTGTTGGAAAGGATGATCATCTGCTTCTCAGAAGCCCACTCCACTTCCGTTACCCTCCCCTGCCCCTGAGCCTCTTTCTGGAGTAGAGGCATACTATAGCCTTTGAATTTTTATTTTAAGGGACACTAGGGGAAGTTGTCACCTGCTCAACCCTTTCGTCTTCTCTTCCCTTTTCCAGTCCCCTCTGCAGGCCCCGAAGCCTACCCTGCCCCACCTTGCCGAGCAGAGAAGGAAAGAGAGCCCCATGCCTGAGCCCCGGGGCGCATCATGGATCTGACAAAGATGGGTATGATCCAGCTTCAGAACCCTAGCCACCCCACGGGGCTGCTGTGCAAGGCCAATCAGATGCGACTGGCCGGGACTTTGTGCGATGTGGTCATCATGGTGGACAGCCAAGAGTTCCATGCCCACCGGACGGTGCTAGCCTGCACCAGCAAGATGTTTGAAATCCTCTTCCACCGAAACAGCCAGCACTACACTCTGGACTTCCTCTCGCCAAAAACCTTCCAGCAGATCCTGGAGTATGCCTACACGGCCACGCTGCAAGCCAAGGCGGAGGACCTGGATGACCTGCTGTACGCAGCTGAGATCCTGGAGATTGAGTACCTGGAGGAGCAGTGCCTGAAGATCCTGGAGACCATCCAGGCGTCTGATGACAATGACACAGAAGCCACCATGGCTGATGGTGGGGGCGAAGAAGAGGAGGACCGTAAGGCTCGATACCTCAAGAACGTCTTTATCTCGAAGCATTCCAGCGAGGAGAGTGGCTACGCCAGTGTGGCTGGACAGAGCCTCCCTGGGCCCATGGTGGACCAGAGCCCCTCGGTCTCCACCTCTTTTGGTCTCTCAGCCATGAGTCCTACCAAGGCAGCAGTGGACAGCTTGATGAGCATAGGACAGTCACTCCTGCAAGGGACTCTTCAGCCACCTCCGGGGCCTGAGGAGCCCACCCTGGCAGGGGGTGTGCGGCACCCTGGGGTGGCTGAGGTGAAGATGGAAATGATGCAGGTAGATGAAGCCCCTGGCCAGGACAGCCCTGGGGCAACTGAGTCTAGCATCTCAGGAGGGATGGGGGACAAGCTTGAAGAGAGGAGCAAAGAGGGGCCTGGGACCCCCACTCGAGGCAGTGTCATTACCAGTGCCAGGGAGCTGCATTATGGGAGAGAGGAGAGTGGTGAACAGCTCTCGCCTCCTGTTGAAGCTGGCCAGGGACCCCCTGGGCGGCAGGAGTCCCTGGCACCCCCAGTGGAGAAGCATTTGGGCATCTACTCAGTGTTGCCCAACCACAAGGCCGATGCTGTGTTGAGCATGCCGTCTTCAGTGACATCTGGTCTCCACGTGCAGCCTGCCCTGGCAGTCTCCATGGACTTCAGCACCTACGGGGGTCTGCTGCCTCAGGGCTTCATCCAGAGGGAGCTGTTCAGCAAGCTGGGTGAGCTGGCTGTGGGCATGAAGGCTGAGAGCCGTCCTCTGGGGGAGCAGTGCAGCGTGTGTGGGGTCGAGCTTCCGGACAACGAGGCGGTGGAGCAGCACAGGTAAGCCCCTGCTGCAGCCCTGCAACCCTGCAACCCTGCTCTGGCTTGCGTGGCATTTCTTTATGCCTGGCCCATCCTGAATCTGGGGACCTGACTCCTTTAGGCTCCTTGCAAAAACTATACCAAACCATTCTTTCCAGTACTGAGGCATAGGAGGGCACGGTTATTTTTTAAAGGACGATGAAAAGAAAATGGTGTCTATCCATACCATCAGGGAACTCGTGGGCCCTCTTTGCTCTTTTGCCTTTGGGCTTCCATTTGGTTTTCCTGTGGTTTGGTCTACGCTTTTTGTTTTGCCTAGAGTGACAGTTTAATAATAAAGTGGTGAGAAAAAGGGCAGGAAGTGGGGTTTAGGCAGAGGGTCTCCCCTGGCCTGGATCGAGCCATGGTATCAGACGTTAACTTTTTCTTTGCCCACTGGGCATAGTTGATGCAGTGGTAGGCTGATGTCAGCAGCCTATGACGGAAACGGGTTGGGTGTTGTTTAAGTCCTGAACGTACCTATAGGTCTCAAGTGTCTCTTCTGGCAGATACATTGTGAGGCAGAGAAAGCTTTAGTTAAATTCAAGGAGAAGGACTCATGTAAGAGTTTTGGTTTTACAGCCTGTAGAGTCTCTTCTCATGCCATCGCTTATCACAAGGGCTAGCCTTGGCTGTCCTCTGGTTTCTGGTTTCCTCTTTGCAACCCCCTTCCCACTTTTGAGTCCTTGTAATATGCTTGGTTCAGGATGGGTGTTTCACCTGGAATTGCACCTTTGTTACAATATCCTCCAGCGGCAGGTAGTGTTTCTTTTACTAAGACATAGGAAAAAGGCTGCGACTGACTCCTACCAAGACAGAAATATTCAGAGTAAATTATGGTTCCCTGTAGTCATCCAGTGACGAAGAGGATCCTTCCTGCACAACAGGTTGGGGAGCATTGACCAGTGCTCCTAAGAGAGAGAGAGTCAGCAGTGGGTTTGCCTTTTCTGTTTGCCATAAACCATCAGCCCGTGACCGTAAACTACAAGCCCACCATTTTCACCCCTCTTCCCTGAGTCTGACCAGTTGTGCCCACAAATCTGGTTTTCTGTCGTTATGGATGCTAACTTTTTGCACAACTTCCGGCTGGCTGATTTGCTGACCTGGGGTGGATTTTCCATTTTCGCATGCACTCTTCCTCCTCCTCCATTCCTGTTGCTCATTTAGATCGGGAGACTTGAGGGGGTGGGAAACCGATAGAATCACCTCTCGCCGCAACTTGTTCCGAAGCTTCCTGATCGGCTGCGCTGAGCTGTACCTTATGGAAAGTGGCACTCAGCTAAAAAGTAACCATTTCTTTTTCCAGAGAGTACAGAAAAAAACAGCTGCGGATATGTGTCTTCTTAGTACTTGATCTGCTCAGAAAATAGACTGATGAAATTGTACTTGTTTTTGCTCATGCTTTTCTTAAGAGGAAACCCTCTCTGAACCTTGACCGGATAGGTGTATCATTCCGGATGTGAACGTGCTGTGAAAAGTGGGGTAATGTGGAAAGTTACTTCTTAAGGTCAGTTTTTGAGTGTGTGTGAGTGTGTGTGGGGGGGGTGCTAGAGAGAGCTCTGTTGGTAAAGTGCTTGCTATGCAAGCATGAGGACCTACATGTGTAAAATGCCATACACACGACCACCACCACCAAAAAAAAAAAAAAAGCCAAGTTCAGCAAAATGCACCTGTAGTCATAGCCCAGGACAGGGGGAGATAGACTGGAATCCTGGAACTGTAGCCAGTCAGCCTAGCCAAATCCACAAGCTCCAGGAACCAGAGATCTCATCTTTGTACATATACCTGTATATAAAAAAATATATTTATATATATATGTATATATGTATACATACATATATATGTATACATATACACACATATATACATATATACATATGTATGTATATGTGTGTACATATGTACACATATATATGTATATATGTGTGTGTGTATGTTTACACACACACACACACACACACACACACACACGGACGTGAAGAACGATTGAAGAAGAGCTTAATGTGATTGATTTCTGGCTCCCATAAGCACACATACACACACTCAAAAATAAAGTTCCTTTTATCTGATTTATTTTTAAAGAAAATTTAACTTACTTACTTGAGACAAGTTCTTACTCCGTAGCTCTAGCTAGCCTGGAACTGGCTGCGTAGACCAGGCTAGTCTTGAACTCACAGAGGCACTCCTGCTTCCTGTCTCTTAAGCCATGGGGTTAAGGTTGTGTGCCACATGCCTGATCTTTTTTCTGGGTCTTAAATCTCTCAAGCCTTCCTTACAGAACCAAGACTTTTCTTTGGTTTTTCGAGACAGGGTTTCTCTGTGTAGCCCTGGCTGTCCTGGAACTCACCCTGTAGACCAGACTGGCCTCGAACTCAGAAATCCACCTGTCTCTGCCTCCCAAGTGCTGGGATTAAAGGCGTGTGCCACCACCGCCCGGCTAAGACTTTTCAATGAGTTCATGTACATAGTTTTCTTTGTACTCAAGAAGGCCACTGTCCTGAGAGTTCTGGGTTCTCCTATGATGGGACCCTAAAGGAAAGAAATGATGGTTGGCTGAGCTGTGTCCAAGCTGCCACGTGCAGGGGTGAGCATCTGTAGTTGTTCTTTGAGCTCCCTGAGCTCAGTTTAAGAGTTGATGCTGATTGAAGTGACATCCAAAGTCACTTCAATGGGGCTGTGGCCACCATCTCGTCACCCTGAAGGTGAAGACATACCTCTGCGTCCTTCATTTTATTCCGACCTTATCCCTCTGTCTCACTGCTGGCTCTGAGCCTTCCTGTGTGGGGTTTCTGTCTTTTGGAGCCTTGTGTGAGGTGATGTAGACTATGTCCCTGTCCTCATAAGCCTGTAACCTTGAGGCTTGATTCTGGAGCTCTTGCTGCCGCACCATGCGCTTTGGACTGAGGGTGCAAGTGAGTCCTTCATCCTGAGCAGTTAGATCTGGTGCCAGACCCCTCTAGGATAAGCAGTGAGGTCCGACGACATGGAGAGAGGGAGAAGATGTTTCTCCGCGTGTGCAGCCCTGGCTACCCCTGGATAGATGTACTTTGTGGGAGGCCTTTGAGGCCTTTGCCGTCCTCCCTCCAGGCACCAGGATTAATGTACCGCCTCCCCATTTCCCACTGTTCTGTGCATCACCCCCTCCTGCCTATCATCAATCTGAGACACGTTCAGTGGAGGAATAGTCAGCACAGCCCTGAGAGCAAACAGAAAGGCAAGATTGAAAACTCGGATGCCAGGAAGCCGCGGAGTCGGCCAGGGTCCCAGCAGGGAGGTCGGGGATAGGGTACAGGCTGCAAGGTTCATTTTTTTAAAAAGCCATCCGGTTAGAGTGTTGGTGCAGATGAAGCGTCTGGCCTTTATCCCTACTCCAGGGAAGAAGAAAGGGCAGAGTACAGAGAAGAAGCAAGGCTGGAAGGGAGTTTTGGTTAATGAACTACATCCATAGGTTTCTCCAGACTTGATCCCAACCTGGGGTGCCCTGAGGGGAGCACCTCTTGGCTGGACAAAGTGGTAATGAAACTTGGGGGGGGGGGATTGTGTGTCATGATCCCTGTATCAAATGGTAGGATATCAAAGAAATAAGGAAGGATGGATGAATGGATGGATGGATGGATGGATGGAAGGAAGGAAGGAAGGAAGGAAGGAATACCAGACAGAGACACTACTTGGATAAACCTGGCTGGACTTACCTAACTGACAGAACCTGAAGGAAGCTAGCCAGTGAGAAGACACAATTGGGTAGCAATCTTCTCCAATTTTTGGACCCCTGGGTCTTTTTCGGTAGGCCCACAACAAAAGGACAGTGTCTAGAGAGGGAGCCCTGCTGGGCTTTTGGAAGATGGGACTCTCCTGTCTTTTTGCGTCTGAAAAACTGGAGCAGTTAAGCCTGTGGCTTGGTGGGGATGTGGTCTAGGATCCATCTCACCTGGACCAGGTGCTCTTCACCCTTCCCAACCTTAGACAGTTTTCAGTAACATTACCCGAGCAGCAGATGTGACCCAGGTGGAGGGATGGTCCTTGTTTATGGCTGTGTCTGCCTAAGTCCCAGGACAGCTTTTATTGCATTCTGGCTCCTTGGTGCTATAGAATTAGAGCAAGGCCTGGATATTCTATAGGATTCTGTGCTGTATCAAATACTGACCAACCCTCAGGGCAGCTCAGTGGCTCTGCTACTCTTACTTAGTTCTGGGAGGGAGGATCAGGCACCAAGGGATGAACTTGGCTAGCTCCCTGAACTCACCTGTGGTAGCTTCCCAAGAACTTTTTTGGGGCCTGCTTTAGAACGTACGAGCCATGTTATAACGCACCCTAGCTGGCATGTTGAGGCTCTGTTTGCTCAGCTTGGTCTCTCTCACATTGTAGACACTGTTTTCAGCAAGGAGTCATGCAGACAATCCTGTAGCCATTAACAGTTTGTTTTGAGAGAAGATCTAGTGTACCCCAGTTAGCTTTGCACTCAACAGATATCTGAGAATGACCTTTTCTGAACTTCCGATCCTCCTGCTTCCATCTCCTGAATGGTGGGCATCTTAGGTGTGCACCACCACGTCCAGTTTTAGGTGATGCTGAGGGTCAGATCCATGATTTGTGTATGCTAGGAAAGCTCTCTAGCAACCGAATACATGTCCGTCTGTCCATCCATCCTTGTCCTTCCCTCCCTCCCTTCTCTTCCTTCTTCCCTTCCCCCTCCCTCCCCACACTGCAGCCCAGAGTGGCCTTTGAACTCCTGGTGGTCCCCCTGCTACAGCATCTGAGGTGTGAGGTCTGAAGTTCGGGCTCTCATGCCTGACTTCCAGGCACCTCTGAGGTAGCACCAAGCTCCGTCTGGAACAGGGTAAGCTGTGGAGAGCCACAGCAGCCACGTTAGTAATGCCCACGGTCCGCTGTCATGCTCTATCTTTGCAAAGCACATTGACAGACTTTCTCCTCACCCTTTCGAAGGAGGGGGTGGGGCTGACAATCCCGGCTGGCTCTGTGATTACAAAGTCAGAGAAGCTCTGAAAGCTAAAAGGTTTTGTGTAAGTTTGCAGCAAACTCATTTAGTGGCAAAAGCTGATGCGGGGCTATATTTAGCCTGCTTTATTTTGAATATTCATATGTTTTGCTGCAAAAATATTAATGTGTTTGATTACAGAGTGCTGCCCTAGATGCCACTGGAGCTGGTAAACACGGGTCCCAGTAAGCCTAACATCTGCACAGTTCTGATTTCTGAAGCACCGAGGGGGTTTGGGTAAGGGATCACGGGCCAGTATCACACCCCTCAACCTAGAGATAAGGAAAGAGGTGAAGGGAGGAAGTGACTTGCTGATGGTCACACAGCTATAAATGGTTAAGGCCAGGCTCTCTGCCTGCCATCTAGTTCATGAGCCTTGGGCACACTGCAGCAGTCCTTATAAGCACATGGACGGTGCAGTTCTGGCTCAGCTCCATCTGACCTAGTCTTTAGGTACCAGCACCATCCCTAAACTGCCAGGGTTGGAGACTTCAGCCATCTTCCTTGACGTCAGTTCTAAAGGTCAGGTGTCTCCAGGCTTTGCTTAGGAGCTATTTACAGCTACTATGTCATTCACAGATTTGCTCCAATCCTATTCAAGCCCCTTCCTGTTTCCAGGAAGTATCCCTTTTGGGGTGATGAATGATTCTGTTCCTAAATTCCCTAGCTCCTGGAAACCTCCTCTTTTGGAGAGGTCTGAAGCTGTGTAAAGGGAGTAAGATGGTTTGCCAGGGTGTGTCCAGCTGCTTTGGAGGCCACAACTCTGAGTTACCTGTGTTGTGGCCCCCTTTCCATCCTGAGATTGCTTTCTAAGAGCATGTTGCTGGTTAATTGTATTTTATTCCATGGTTTTGAAATCCTCATTCTGTGATCAGACAGCTAAGATAGGATCAGTTTGATTTCCATCTGTCTGCATTGACTTGTGTTTTTGTTTTTGTTTTTGTTTTTGGATTTATCATTCATTCATTCATTCATTTTGAGACAGGATCTCACTGTATATCCTTGGCTGTCCTGGAACTTACTATGGTAGACCAGGCTGGCCTTAAACTCACAGAGATATGCCTGCCTCTACCTCCTAAATTATGAGATTAAAGGCATGTGCCACCATGCCCAGCTTGTTGACTTGTGTATTTTTTTTTTCACTTTTTAGACCTGCTCAGGGTTACTGAGCTGGATGAGATTTGGAATGAACTCTTGACTTTCATAGACCAGCATGTTGTAGGAAAACCCTAATGACTCTTTAAAGCGGCCTCATCCTAAGTGGCTAAGCTCAGACTCCACTTTTGATTTCTTGCTAATTTGGAGGGAAAGCATTTCCAATTACTACGTGCATGTGCCCGTGTTTGTGTGTGCAAGTGTGCCTGTGTGTGTGTGTGTGTGTGTGTGCGCGCACGCATGTGCATGAGATGACTTTGAAACATAAAACTGAGAATTAAAGTGTAAGACTCAAGAGCCTCCCTAAATGGAGATGAGAGATGAAGAGAGGGTTCCCGAATGTTCTCCGATAACTAAAGTTCTGTTTGCCGTCTTAGATGAGAAGGGTGGCACTCCCATACTTATTTTGGTAGAGCATCTACCTCCAACCCTGTGTCTTGTACATAGTGAATGTGCTTGTATTGATTTCCTGGCGGGTTGGCTGTGTGACTGGGGCTGTGGTGGTTCGCTCTCCAGGCCTGTCTGTTCACTTGTAAAAGGGGGATAACAGGACCTACTCAGGGGGACATTATAAGGAGCAACGTGTAAATATTTGCTGTGCATGGAGACACACAATGCATGTTCTCCATAGGCGTCTGCCATTTGGAAGCCATTGCTGTTGTGCAGAAGTACAGGCCTCCAGTACAGGTTCATGGCTTTTGCTGTGTCATTCCAACCCTTGCTTCCTGGAGACATTGCTCTCTGGCATTGTGCATCTGTCGTCCATACCTTCAGCAGCACTGTAAAACTGTTGTGGGGTGTGTGTGTGTGTGTGTGTGTGTGTGTGTGAGAGAGACTGACCGAGTGCACCTATATCTTTCCTGGGAAGTAGACTGATGCACTCTGGTACACTTTGTCCCATTGACCCAGGGCCTCATGAGTCATGCCAGTTCTTTAGATGTAGCTGGGCAGTGTTGCCCAAATGCAGAGCACAGATGTAGGTCTCAGTGTGTGGAGCTCTGTGGTGGAGGGGTAATTGGCACATGGACTGCTTTACCGTGAGCAGTCTTGGGCTGGGCTCACATGAATGCTAGGTGCTCAGAGGCACCTAGGCATTCTTCCCATAGTGGTTTGGGGACAGTGTTCAGTGCTCTTGTCACGTGTCAGCTTCTGAGCTGAGTGCTCTGTTTAGCTCCTAGCTGGCCTGTTAGGGAGTTGTTAGTCTCACATTTCCGATAGCCAAGGAAAGTCTAAGAGGTTGGTGGACTTGCCTGTGGTAAGCAGGAAAGGATGCCAGAACTCATTTTCCCTAAAGCTAAGTTCCGGCCTCTCATTTCTCCCGGTCACTTCACAGGCCAGTCACCTGCACATGGCATAGTAGACGGGCGTTCAGGGGTCCAGATCACACAGATCCGGGAAACCCCATGTCACATCTTACTGACAGGATGACTGGCCTCCAGAGATAGAACCTTTTTATGCTGAGTAGAAAACAGAAAACCAGAGAAGGGAGAGAAAAAGAAACCCGTTTTCAGAAATAAAAATTGCGCATTGTTAATTCCATGCCAGCAGAATCAGAAATCCCCCCCTTTACTGTTTCCCCTTAAAAGCCCCTGCGTCCTTATTATGCTGGCTCAGTCTGAAAAAAAAAACTATGCTTGGGTTTTGCCTATGCGAAGCTTAACTCTGCAGCTGTGGGGAGGGCCTCCAGCCCTTTCTTGTCGGCATGGAAACTTTAGCTAAAACTCCCCCAAATCCTGTTTGAATCTCAGTTCTGAACTCACGTTCCACTCTGACCCTGAGGCCCGATTCTCTTCAGTGTGCACAGATGGCGTTCAGCATTACCAGAGGAAGGATCCACGTTAGGTAAGAAGAAGGAAACAGGATGGCAGTGCTGGGGAACATGTCTAAAAGACCTTGTTACAGATATTTTGATGAAGAGGTAAAAACTCTAGTCCTGCCCAAGTTCTTTACAGCCACCAGGAGTCCGTCCTCCCCCCCCCCCCCCGCCAGAAAGACGGTCTCCGGAAAGACGTGCAGCATAATTAAAATAATTATAAAGATCCACACTCCATCAAACCATTATCTTTGCCCAGGACAGGGTGGTAATATGCGGAGGCAAAACATGAGTTAACTGTAATAGCAGCAGGGATGGAGTAAGGAGTTGCCTACCTACCTTCCACTTCCCTTGTGAGCCAGGCCTGATAGGTGAGCCCCTGAACCCAGCCATCCTCTCCTGGGCTAAGTGGATTAGCTGAGGTTGTGATCTTAATGCCATTAGGTCTGTTGGCACGACCCTCCTTGCCATCATGAGAAGCAGATCTGGCCTAATGTAATGGCCCTCTGGGCAATCCATCAAGCCTGGAGTACGGGGGAAGCATTACTAGTGTTAATTTGGGGGAGTCTTTCATGGTGACTGGGAAAGAAATGGAAGGAGGGTTGGGAATTTATTTATTCAAGCCATTCAGCAGGTTAGTGGCTGCCAGGGGTCTACGGAGGCCACCCCCTCCCCCCTTTCTTCAAGGAAGGCCCCTCCCTAATCCCCGAAGCCTGGGCCTGATTACTTCCAGAGTTGGAGCCAGGACTTAGCAGGCTCTTGTTTCTCACTGAGGTGCCTTATTAGGAGCACCTGGCATCATAAGCCTCTAATGGGAACCAGCGTTCTCCTCCTGCGTGACCGGTGACAAGTCGCCCTGTCAGCCGGAGCTCGGCCGTGCGAGGAAGTTCTTATTAGCTTTATGGTCAGGAGGGCTTGTCCTGTTCAGGAAATGAATGCTGCCGCTAAAGGTCCTCCACCCTGACCCCGGCGGTGTAACCTGTGCAGGCCTGGGAGACCCACTCAGGATGCTTGGGACTGTAGGCTCTCTCTGGTTCTCGTCATATGGAAAGAGGGGATCATTGTGGTGTGGGACAGCCTTGAACTTTTGATTTATGCAGTGAGGGTAACTTAACCCTTTCTGAGCCTAGAGGGCTATGCAGTAAATGAGACCCAGGATGTGTATCCAGGCATATGTGAGCCCTTGTGTGGGTGCATGTGCATGTGTATGCTTGTGCACCTGTGTGCATATGTGAGTGCATGCCTGTGAATGTGCACTTATGTGCACGTGTATGCACCTGTGTGTAGTTGGGAAAGACGACATATCACATATCAATGGGCTGTTAATGGGAGGGAGTGTTTTCTAGGGTCTGTCTCTCTCTTGTGTGTTTCTGTCTCTCCCTGCTCCATCCCTTTCTCCTAGATTTCCTACAGTGGTTGGCTGCACAGTAGTGAGTGGAGAGAACATGGTGTCTGGGAATGAGGATGGACTCTTCTAGAAGCTGTGTGGGCAGGGCAGCGTTCCCAGCCACTTGCATCTAGGTCAGTGGGAGGAAGTTAGGAGCATGCTGTTTGGCGTGATGGTACCCTGGTCAAGTGGGATCATGGTGCAAACAACACAAACACATAGGCCAGTGCAGGTGTTCACTGGCCCCAGATTGTTGGTTTGAAAGGACATGCACCTCTCTGTAATGTCTCCTTCATGAAGTCAGATTAACAGAGTTAAAGAATAGTGCATGTGTTTCTCTTGGTACATCAAATGCTCTCCCCTCCACACCCTCATACCTCCAAGTCCTTAAAGCAAGGCCTCTCTGGTTGTCACTTGTCCCCCCCCCCACCCCCCAATGCCTGAGGGAATGTTTCTAAATGCGATTTTTGCCAAGAACAGTGGCATCTGACCTCATTCTTAAGGGAAACTTTCTGCCTGCTTCATTTTGAGAGAAGATGTTTGTGCGCTGTCTGGCCAGTGGACGCTCTACTTGGTGGCTGCTGGTTTAAAGTCCTCTGGTGACCAAGGAATACTGCACCTTGAGGGGAGGCTGTGAAGTGTGGCCTAGAAAAGAGGGGTCAGTGCAGGCAAACACCTCCTGGGGAACCTCACAGATCTGTGTCTGTGTTTGTAGCATTGTTGATGGCAGCTCACCGAGAAATACAAATTAGTGTTTTTCAAATCGTGGGGTTGGGGGCAATGAGAAATGACATATTGGTCAGCCTAGTTGAGTCCATTAAGCCCCTGGTTTTGGAGACTGAGCCCTAAGCCTGTTTCAGGGCCCACACACTGGAAGCAAACTGTTACTTCCTCTTAGACTTTTCTTCTTCTTTTATGTAGCGAAACCGCACACATCTCATGAATAGTTCCTGAGCAACTCCGGGCGGGTGAAAGTTGTTGAAGGCACCGGCACAGGCACCGGCCACGTCGGGGATCGGAAACGCTCGATGGTGTCCTTTAAAATGATCTGCTAAACCAAGGCTCCGCTGACATTTGTGAATCTACTTCCCTGTATCCATCCCCTCGCTCCTTGGCAGAGGGGCTGAAGGTGGTGCTTAAATGCAGTGGGGAGCTAAGTTGAATGAAACTAAAAACACTTCTTTTCTTGAAGTTCTGTTTGGGAAAACTGACTGGGCCTGTGATGGCTTTCTGTGTAGGGCTTCCAGCACAGTGGGTTTGGGGAGGCCACCACTCACTTTTTTATAATTACCTTATTTTACTTTGTGTGTCCTGACAGCTATAAGAACATGTTTGTTTGTTTGTTTTCCCGCTCCCTTTTTGCCAAGTTGCAGATAACTATCACCTCCCCCAGCCAGATTCAGTGGTGTGTGTGGGGTGCAGACCAGAACACATCTTGGCATTCCTTGTTGCAAAAGTGAAAAATATCTCTGTTTGTAGTTAATTTTAGTGGCAAGCAGATCATGTTAACTGGGTGTAATTACTTCCAGATATGGCCGAGGGTTTTGTGTGTTGGGATGAAGGGCCTGGTAAGTGCTCACTTCCTGTGTAAATTAGCCTCTTCCATCTGTCTTTCATTCTGGCCAGCCCTGGACTGTGTCATTCTCCTGCTCCCCCCTCCCAGCCTGCAGCCCCGGGGGGGGGGTGAGACTGCTTGCTCTGTCCTTCCGAGTGCAATTCTTTTGTCGCAGACACTTGCCTCGCTGAGTTTACACTTGGAACGAGAAGGGTTTTATAAGGCGCTCGCTCGCTCGCTGCTGTCCTGACTGCCTCTGTCCCACAGATAGGTCCTGAGAATATACCCTAGTCATGTGGGTTGTGTCTTAGCAACTAGAGCGTGCGTGTGTGTGTGTGTGTGCGCGCGCGCATGTATATATATGAGTGTGCATATGTGTATATGTGTGTATGTGCATGCATGTGTGCGTGTCGGCTGTTAGCCTTGGGTTCCTCAGGCCACCCTCAATTTTTTTTTTTTTTGGAGTCATATTCTCTCAATGGCATGAAACTCACTGATTAGGTGGTCAGTTTGCCAGTCCAGAAAACACTAGGGATTTGTCTGATTCCACATCCCCAATGCCGGGGTTGTAAGGGTCCATCACCACGTCCTGCCGGGATTGTAAGGGTCCATCACCACGTCCACTGGGGTTCTTGTGGTAGAATTCATCCCCCCACGGTTGTACAGCAAGCACTCTTCCAACTGAACCATCTCTGTGGCCCCTTATTTTCAGTGGATTTTTTTGTGTGTGTGTGTGTGTCACCCACAACCCTCTCCTTTTGGTCTGTTTGACAGGGTCTCACTGTGTATCTTCGGCTGCCCTGGGACTCACTCTGTAAACCAGGGTGACTTTAAACTCATGCCTGCCTTTGCCTCCTGAATGCCAGGGTTAAAAGTGTGCGCCACCATGCCCAGGAGAACCTTATGGTTAGGAGTCTCTAGAAAACCAGGCAGTGACGCTATAGTCAGAGACAGACAGGGCTTATGTGTCTCGTGTGAAGCCACTAATCTTGACCAAAGAGGGAAGGGGCCCACATATGCACAGATCCCTGTCAGAAAAGGAGAAGTCCCACATGAGCAGTTTATGCCAAGTTTTCTGGGTCCCCAGGATTAGAATGGAGGAGGAGGACATTCAACTCTAGTTCTCCTGACCTCTGCTTCTGCCCGGTGGCCAGCATTCTTGGTGCTGTTTGCATAAGAGGTGACTGTTTATCATCCTGCATCGGCTCTGCTGATAACCCTTATGGTCCCTGGAACAATCTAGTAGGAATAGATGGCTCGATAAGGGCCACCTTTCTCAGTGTGGGAAGATAAACTGTAGGGGTCAGGTGACGGGTGGTGAGTTAGTTAGGCATAGGGACCGGTGGGGGCTGTCAGATGGGGTGCAGTTGCGGGGAAGAGCTTGAAGAAAGAGAATGTGGTTGCCTTGGGTCGCTGCATTGATCTCCTGGTGTCCCAGTTTCCTGCCCTCACTTCTTTTCCCCCTGCTTCATGGAAACATTTAGAGACTCAAGTTTGTGTTCAGAGTCGGGCAGTATTGGCCATTTTTGCCTCTTCTGGCCTTTCCTTCTCCCAGTCTTAAAAGTTACTGAGATAATGTCCGCCTGAGCTCTTGGGCCTATCCCCAGTATGCTGCTCTTGCTGGAAGCATCTAGGCAAAGGAGAAACTTCTGACCCTCTCACCTGGTCAATAAGCTGCCTGATACTCAAACAAAAGAGTTTGGACTGGCTGCTAAAGGCAGGTACCCAGCTGATAGCTTTGTTTTGATATCCTTTCGGTGTTTGCAGATCCGCAGAGTGGGCTATTTAGAGCAGGGGTATCTGTGGGGGCAGACTGACTGGGAAGCACAAAGTCCAAGAGATGGAGAGATAGAGCAGTTGCAGTTGGGCATCAGGCATGTGTGGAGGGTGGGGGTGGGGTGGCGGTGGGATCCTCGATCAGAAGAGAGATTTTCTGGAAGGTGGTGGCCGTGTTAATTTTTAGTCACTGTTGAGCTGGTGACAAGAGTGTATGGTCTGTAGAGTGAGGTGTGAGGGCCGAGAAGCCAGGCTCTAAGATTTGCTAGTGGCTTACCTGGATAAGCTGCGTAGCCTCTCTTTGTCTATGGCCTTGATGATGTGTTATGTTTCAAACGCTCAGCGAGGGGAAGGTGCTGGCTGAACTGGAGCTCTAGAATTAGAGAGCTCTGAATGCTGCTCTTTTGGCCCAAGGAAGAGGCTGTGACAGGAAGCAGTGGAGTTGTGACTGAATGGTGTCAGCCCCGTGTTAGCAGCCAGTGAATGAGATCGTAGGGGATCATGGAAATGCACCAGGAATGTAAGGGTCCCTACTTGACCTGGGGCTAGGGCTCTCTTGATAGAGGATTTTCTAGCATCTATGGGGCCCTGGGTTCAGTCCTCGGCTCTCTCTGTAAGTCCTAGCTCGGTGGTGCTCGGCTGAAGTCCTAGCAGGTGGGATGTGGAGGAAGGAAGATAAGAAGAAGCTCACACTCTGCCTCGGGTTACATAGTGAGTTTGAGGCCAACCTGGACTACTTTAGATCTTGCCTGAAAAACAAAAACAAAATCTCCCACAATAAGTAAGAAACAAACCCCCCAAACCAAAAACCAAAACCAAAACAAAAAACCCCCAAACTAAAACAAACCAAGAGAAAACCCCAAGCAACGACACAGCAAGCAGCCTACCAAATAAAGGTGTTTTTGCAGAAAGGTAGTATTACAGAGACCGTATTCATCCTAAAAGACTCTTGAACCCAGCAACGCTGCCGCTGCCACCACCGCTGATGTTTGCGGATGTTTGGGACATCTGCAAAACGCTGAAGCCTCCACTGTATTATTTTGCCTTGCTTTTGGGAAGGTTAGCTTAGACTTTGGGAATTGATGACCCTTGGGAATTTTGTGAGTGGCGAACACTGTGGTGGTGGTGGGCTTCCTAGGAATGCAGGATCTGGAAGGGGCTCAACCCATAAGTACTGACTTCACTTCCCAGCTTAGAGAGTGGATGAGCTCTGGCCAAGAACCCTCTGATAACTGTAGTGATTCTGTGTTTGTGGTTCAGCCTTCTGTGAGTTTGGGTTCCTGGGAAGTCATATTGAATCACCTCCCCCACCACGGCCTCAACCCCAGACTGTCACAGACAGACAGACAGACAGACAGAAAGATGCATGCATGCACTCACGCACGCACACATTCACGTGCGCGCCTACCTGCAACTTGGGCATCACCAAATAAAGATAACAGAGTTGGGAAGAATGGATTAAGATGTAACTAAGGTATCCTAAGGCAAGTACAGAGCATGGTTTTGAATCCTGATTGCACCTTCTGGGAAGGTTCCAGAAGGCTAAGGCGCACGCGTGTTCAAATTCTAGGCTGGTACCCAGCACAAACTCTGTGTTTCCTTCCCTAACAGTGTCACGAGGTCAGGGTGGGGGTCGTTTGCTTCCTGTCTGCAGTGGTGGAAAGCAGCCCCTCTGAACACACCTTAGGCTGGTTGTTCTGTCTAACTGCAGTGACCCAGCAGTCCAGCTGGGCAGGGCCCGTGCTCAGCCTGTGTGCCCTCCCTCGCATTATTTATAGTAAACCCCATGAGCACAGAGTGCTAAAGCGGAAGGGTGAGTCACTCATTGAAACCATCGATGACATAAAAACAAGCAAAATGCTTACTGTGTGTTTTGTGCAGTATTTCAGGGCAGGTTGTGCTAATTTGAAAACTCCTAAACTGGATCTGTGAAAGTGTACATGTGTGCTGGGGGGTGGGGATGGGGGGAGAGTTAAAGTTCAGCCTGAGGGAAGCTGGTGATTGAAAATCTGCTTCCAGAGCTGCCCTCTGTCCTCAGCTGCCCTCAGATCCCTCTTCAGGTTCCAGAGGACTGAGGGCTCCTTTGCTGTCGGTTGACTGTGTCTCTGGAGGGCTAAGGAGTGGCACAGTGGGGGAGGGGTTGTATTCTGCCTCATTTCTGTCCCTGTTCTTGCTTCCTGCTGAGGAAGCCCCCCCCCCACCTTACATGGAAGTCAGTCAGGTGTTTGGGGTGACTAAGAATCATGAGAGCATGTGAGAGTTGACAAGGTCTTTTTGGAGCTTTTATTTCAAAACCTTACTGAGTTCTAGAGAGCCGCTGTGATTTGCCAAAGATCACATAGCAAGCTAGTGGGCAAACTAGGACTAGAAAATGGGGCTGACACTCTGTCCCCTTTAATTCCTTCTTTACAAACCCTGCCAGGAACTGCTCAGGCCTGCTCCCCACTTCCTCCGTACTAGAATCTGACTTGAAAACTATTTCAGACCTTTGTCACTGAGCAAGGGTCAGGTGTGTTTTGGCATAGAGACCTGAGTTTGCCCCCTCCTCCATCCCCAACCCCCAGACTCTTTTCCGTCAGCTTGAGTTGTCAAATGTCTGTCAAGTCTTTCGTTGGTGAGGGTAATGTCTGTGTTGGGGAGCGGGGAGTTGAGATGCAAAGACTGCTAAGACATGGGGCTTGCTCTAGAGCTTAGAATTTGAACAGAGTGAAAAAAATATTTGGAGATGTTGGGTGGTATCGGTGCATGCCTTTAATACCAGCACTGCAGAGGCAGAGGCAGAGGCAGGTGATCTTGGTGAGTTTGAGCCTGATCTACAGAGTGAGTTCCAGGATATCCAGGTGACCCAGAGAAACATTGCCTTGAAAAACCAAAAATAAAAGTACTTAGAGAGTGTGTCTTAGCATCTGTGATGGCATGGAAGGTAATGGAAGGACCACCCAGGAGAGCCGTGGATCACCAGATGAGTCATCTTCCCGCTGGAGATGCTTCAGTGAAAATGTACTGAGTTCATTTGTGACTAGCACTGAAGTGGCCCTTGCAACAAAGTCCTGTGGGGCCTTGCTGATGGTGAGAGACATTTCACCCAGAAACCCTAACCAGTAACTGTTGTATGGTAAAGAGAGGCAGCCCCAGAATTCTGGAGAGAGTGGCATTTGAGTAGGTTGTTGAAGGACAAGTTGAATTCAGGGTATGGTGGCTCACACCCTCCATCCCAGCATTCTGGAGTTTAAGTGGGCTACTGAGTGTAACTCTGTCTCAACTACCTCTTCAAACCCAAAAGTAGGATGCGGTTTGTTTGTTTGTTTGTTTGTTTGTTTTTAATTTTGTTTTGTTTTGTCCAGAGACTTGGTTTCTCTGTGTAGCCCAGGATGTCCTAGAACTCACTCTGTAGACCAGGTTGTCCTTGAACTCAGTGATCCTGCCTGCCTCTGCCTCCCAAGTGCTGTGTTAGAGGCATGTACTGCCACTTCTGGCATCCAGAAGTAGGATTTAAAGATGAAAGCAGAAAGTGGGAACATGTGGTCAGACCCAGGAGACAGTAGGAAATCTCTCATCTGTCAGGGCTTGGGGGGTCATCCATGCTGGTGTGTGTTTGTGTGTGTGTGTGTGTGTGTGTGTGTGTGTGTGTGAGAGAGAGAGAGAGAGAGAGAGAGAGAGAGAGAGTGTGAGTGTGTTGGTATTTCTTTGGGTTGCCCTAAATGTTGGACCAGGCCTAGAGAAAGGCAGGGGATGAAGAGGATATCAGAGGAAACCCCTGGATGCTCAGTAAACCCACGTTCAAATTCTGATCCTTGTAGACATGACAGCCAGACGATCCTGTGTACTGTGCCCCCCCCCCCATCTCCTCAGTGGAAGATTCTGAGGATTTCAGATTATGTCCTTAGCCTCAAGTCACAGCGCAGGAAGCAGTGTAATTGTTCAATAAATGTAACTGTTGCTCAGTTTGGGCTATATTCTGGGATGACTGGGACCTTGGGAGGTGTTTTGAGAAGAAACTTGGCTAGAACGACATACTGATGTCACCTCCACCGAGTGTGTCTTTGACTGTCCCCAGCTTCTTTCCTGTCTTTCCTATCTTGGTCTGAGAAGGAGCTTTTGAGGGTGACCGATGGTCCCTAAAGAGAGTTCTTCCCCATGTCTCCTATCTGACACTCCACCAGTGAAAGACGAAATAACCCCTCACCACCTCATCTCTGAGGGCAGAGAGCCAAGGGGCTCTGGGAAAGGGGGGCTTCAGCCTGCAGGATCACAGAAATGGCACTGTGACACCGGTCCCCAGACTGTTACCGGTCTTCTTTTTTAAATAGCAGTGTGAAGGCCCAAAGTTAGCTTAACGGTCAAGCCTTGCTTCTCGCCTACACTGACAGCTAGGGGCAGAGCTGGAGGCTATCTCTCATAGCCCATTCCGGGCTGTGGTTGTCACACCATGCAATGTCTGCAAACCGACAGTGGCCAGGGGAGATAAGGGCCCCCGTTGTGTAATGAGAGCCGTGGGCTGTTTGCCCGATGGATCTGGCCCCTGGGTAACTGCTAACCTCAACGGAGGGGCAGCTTGGCAGCGCCCAGGCCCCCTTGCCGACTTGCCGGGCCTTTTTGTGGTTGGATAAAGGAAGCTCATATAGGCCGCCTGCAGTGTGGAGGCCTGGCCCACAGGGCTGGCAAGGCTCTCTTCTTTGTCTTTTTTGATGTTGATGGTTGATGGAGAAGGAGAGGGAGAGGGAGAGAGAGAAGGGGGGAGAGAGAGAGAGAGAGAGAGAGAGAGCGCAAGCACACCCAAAAGAGGGGGACACAGTCTGTCTGGGCATCTCCCATTTCATTTTAGCATAAAATAAAACAAATGTTGCAAGCTGAGAGTGTTCTGGGCCCAGAGTCCTTGAAACTCGGGAATCGTTTCTGGGAAAGAAGCATGGCTGAAGTTTCTAGAAGCCAGCAAATGCTTGCAGGAGCAGCAGAGGGGGCTGTGCTGCTGTTTCCTCCCTCCTTCTGTGCCTGGATGCAAAGGTGGACTGGAGCATGTGTCCTTTGCCTTTCTGGGAGAGACAGACTCTGGCTTCTGGTGTGTCCAGTTCCATCAGCTGGCTGTCGGCTGAACGGGACCTAGGTAGTCACCCGTCTGTCAGTCTGTCACCTGCTCCATGTCCCTCATCAGAGAGGTTTTGTGGGTCTCTAAGCAACCTGCTCTATTTCCAGGATTCTTCAACCTCCCCCCTCCTCCAGCAATGCTTCCTGGGGAGGGGGCAGCAGAGATCAAGCTGAAGCCCCTGGCTGTATTTTGTGTTTGTGTCTTTCTTATCTGGGCCATGGTTTCCCTTAAACCATGATTTCAGTTCTTGTGGTCATTCTCACAACCCTTTTGTGAGTGTCTGAATTTGGAAAACTTTTACATCCCTGTCCTCCTGCTCTGACGGCACCGGGGTGGTTCTATTGCACGGCCTAACCACGTGGATTTGCCCGGTTTAGAAATGAACCAGGCTCTCACCCCCATTGTTTAACGCATTAGGCTTGCACTAATAATGCTGTCCTCTAAGTATCTCTTTCCTGTTATTTGTACCGTGTGCGCTTGGTTATTTCTGAGCTGTCTGATTGATCCCCAAGGCGGAGGCGATATTTTTTTTTTTT